>JASANB010004742.1:0-29495 GCA_030248155.1 Sabatieria punctata
ACTGTGCATTGTTTGGTGCAACCTCACTCTAGGCTGGGCAACTACGCAGGGAGACCTGGCAGTCCCTATGCACTGCCGGCCGGCCATGCACGTGATTGCTCTTCCAAAAAAGACTAGCTTGATTTGGACAAAGTTAATCGTCAGTTGTGTTCACAAAACCATTGCTACAATAGTGTTAATTGTAAGTAGCATTTCAAAGCATACTTAAGCAGTTAGATAGAATGATTCTTCAATAGGCCGAAGCATGTAACTGGAGTAAATAGCCCCGAACCCATCCTATGGATCAGGACTTGGTATGTGTAGCTATAGAACGGAGAGTTGGAAACTATTCAAAGAGTTGTCGCACGTGCCGAATCAAGCAAACTGGTGTAGGATTTTCGGACAAAACGCTACCTTAATTTTGTCTGATAGCTTCGGTTTCTCCGTAACGGTTAGTTGCTGTTCATACTTGCTGACATCGGTTAAAATTTCCGACAGCAATTTCGGTTCTGTTTTCTCACCCAGGTATTTGCGGAATTTGAAGTTGGAACCACTCGACTACAAAACAGCGAGATTATATCGAGAGTAGTACCTAAGTGATACGCACACGTACGTCGAACAGAGAAAAACTACTGCTGCCACTTGAAGGTTTAGCCGCAGGTTCAGCAGATGACGCGACGGCCTTTCCAGTACGGAGCCCACCAGCAGATGAGCGGGTTCTAAAGCCGCGTCTCTGAACGTCTGGAAGACTCAAATCAATAAAACACGCATCCCGCATTGCACCTGAAACTCACACAGGACGCCGTTCCTTCTGTTCAACTGAAAAGTCGTGTCGCCGTCCCTTAATTGAGACGGTGCACGGGATTTCGCATGTCTACTGTGAAGACAAAACTCCAAAACCTCTAAAACATCATCCTATTAGTAGCTTAGAATAATCTACCAAACACCATAGTAGTCTATCGGCCGTCTGGGACTACCGCACGCACTAAAGTAGCGATACCATAGATTGTAACGGGGGGACCGAAGTCCAGCGACCAAGCCTTCTAACCCATTTCGTAACCCGTCCGTATCTACGCCGAGAGTACTGTATCGTCTTCTTTCACTGCCCAGCCACTCGGCTTCCAGTATGCTTGGATCAGAAAAAAGAGACAGCTGTTCACCATTAAAAAGGTGGGCTTGTGTTAGACTATTGGTGGACTGCGACAACAACTGGCTGGCTGCAGATTTAATCCCGATCAAGAGGCACTTGGCCAAACAAGTCGGTCAAACTGAAACTGAACAAAGCGGGCCAGGTCTGAAAAGTACGAATAAAGCATAATCTCTACACAGACAAGTCAGATAGCAACTTGTTGAGTGAATGCTGCTGTTGACGGCCTCTGATGGTGCTGATGACGCAACGCAGACAGAGTAGATGTGAGCAGAGTCTGTGCCGACGACATAACACCTCCGGCACAAACCAACTGTAAATTGATACTTTTAGTTGGCCAACAGGCCTCAAGAGGGGCCACTGTCAGTCACACAATCTGTCCACTGCAGTAGGGTATATTCATATTTACCCTTACTAACTATAATAAATAACTAGGGATGGATGGGACCGGTCCGGTATGCGCTAAATCAGCAATTATTTATCTTTATACTTGACTAGCAGTAGACATGCTTCTTTTTAGCCTTGTGTAAGCTCTTGGATCTTTAACCACCGACTGCCAGAAACAAAAGACAACTATCGCCGACAACTGACCAAGACCACGATCGGGGGTCGGGGTCGGGGCCCAAACCACCCTCTCGCTTCCGTTCCCGTTGATGGGGAGACCACTCGAAGTGCAAATTTGGAACACAATCGACCGAATTTGGTATCAAATGACTGCTGACGATCTCTTGATTATTATTTTATACATCAACATCTAATTACTGCATGCTATATTCAGCTTTACCTCTGATACGTGTTTTTGGTCTCGGAACAAATTCTGTAAAACCTGCACACCCAAATTGTAAATCTTTAAAAATTATGATCGAATGTGGAATCAAACAACTGCTTTTGAATTCTAGATTACTGTTTTATACACTAACACACCAGTACATCCCTAACTATTTACTACATGCTACCTAAGCTTACGCACCCTCGTCATATCGCCTTACTTCATCGATTGAGCGGCCTATTACAAACAGAACACCACTTAGAAAATTTGCTATAAAATTTATACGCATAGACGTACATTTGTTCCCAAAGCCGGATCGGTAGAATATTATCCTAACTACAGAATAAACACAGTTAGAAAGATTCGGATCGAAATCTCAGGACGGTGGTCCTTTTTAAACAAAAAATGGCCAAAAAAATTATCTCCACTTAAAACACTAATCGGCGCAAGTAGTGATCTCCCTACAGAGGGGGCAGGCCAAGGATTACGAAATGACTGGATGATGCACTACATTTCGACCGCCTACACGACTCGCCAAACTGAAAAATCGATATCACTGCGATTCACGCTATTGTACGTGAGTAAACTAGCTATTGAATAATTCATTCACTTTTATTGACATTTTCTTAATAAAATCCTGCAAAACACAGAATAAAGTGCAAGAACCACATCTACAAGTAGGTATGGGCGACCTTTTTTTAATAATTCGCGCTACGACATGACTGTTTGGTGGTTGCAAAAAATAGAAACGTCGCAAAAGTTTTATAGAAGCAACGTTTCTTCGAACTTTTGTGATAAACTGATCAAGCTTTTGGCAGGATTAATTCTCATTAGCTTTATTTATTTCTTGAAGATACTTGTTTATAGAAAATTGGTTTCATTTACCGAAAGAATTTTCTGTTTTTTTCGCATCATCATCGAAAGAATTTTATTATAAGTTTGCTAACAGTTTTTCGTGCCAAAAAACCATATACGCTAATTAGAAGACGATGTAGCGCATCTATTTATGCTGAGAATATTGTACCTGAATGCTCCCACAGAGCAGCTTACGTGCGGTACGAATTGGTCTGATTGACACTAAAATGTCACTAACAGAAAAACGAAGGCATGAAGTCCTACCAAAACATATACGCTAAACAGTAAAAATCATTGCGCATTTATCACAGTCGAAAACCTGGCCCTGCTAGGTTGTATTAGAGCAGCTTACGTGCGGTATGATTTGTAAGCGCGGTGCGAACATAAAAATTGCAAAACGACTCTCCTTGAAAAGACTCTCTCCTCAAAACGTTGTTTTTTCGTTACTGGAGTGGAGCTCTCCGGGTTTTTTGTCTGGCCTAATAGATGTGACTATTGGCTAAAATTCTATGCTAAATTCTGCAGGAAAACATGCGGATTGAGTTAGTGGGAACGCCTAAAAGTCATATGTGCGCCGTTTCCATAAAACAGTCGTGACGACAACGAAAATACGCTAAAAGGACCGATAGCATGACCGGATATGACAATTCAGGCAAAAGATTTTTAATCCTCAAAACCCTATTCTGAGCACAAAAAAGGTTGCTGAAAGGTTCACTTTTGGTCACCAAAAAACGTCCCTGAAACCTCCTTTGGACATAGTGCTAACCCTATTTTGTGGACTGAAACCCCTCAGCCGAAAAATGCAATGTACCGGGACGTTAGGTCGCCTCAGGGCCCATCACGCACACTAATATCCTGCCCTTCCTTTGCTGCCTTCAATACTAGCCGGCACACATGCTCGGTATCAGTCAGTGGTAGCTGTCCCCGTTTTCGTTTGTCCCAACGTGTGGTTGCTATTATAGGTGAGGGTGCAACGGCAGCTCCAGACGGTTCCCATCTAACTACTAGCAATCCCATCACCGCCTTTCTTTCGGTGGTCTGGGTTGGGCTTATGCCGACGGCCAACTCTTTGCGACGACATTGTGCCGCCTGCAAATGCATAAATATGAAAAGAACGCGAAGTTTAGGAGCTAATCGTCATCACGGGTTCTATCGTCGAGCATCCTTCAATGCAAGTTTCGCCTTAGGCAAACAAGTTTTAAAATGGCAGTTTGCCGCGCGGAGGAAATAGACTGAGTCATACCTAGTCCGCACCTACAACAGTTGCACACTATACTACACTACACAGCAAAGCCACAAAATCAATGTACATACACGTACGGCTTCGACCACAGAGTGAACAAAAGTTGAAGTCATTAAGGATAACTCAATAGATTTTTAATTTTTCTTCCAAACAAGTAAAAACAAACTCAAACGTCTTTGCAATTGAAGAAGAATGGCAATAATTCATTATCGTATCATTACTACGTACCAACGGTGTTCTACAATGGTGTGCGTAAACCGTTAAAACACGTCAACGGTACGCGCTAAGAAAGAGCGGCGGACAAGTATGCACAACAGTACAATGAACTGCAATCAGAACAACGGAAAACCAATTTCGGATCATTCAATCGACTATCCGTACCAGAGGATCGCTTTCTTCAGGTACCTTTACTTTACTCGGCACAACTTGCCGCTACCGTTGGACAGTCTGCAGCGCTGAGGCCTGTTGGTCTGACAGCGGAAAGGAGCGCACGTCGAACGGAGTCGACGGTCTGCAGTCCACTTCTTCCTTCGATTTCAACAGCAGCACCGGCGCCTCCGTCACCACCGGCCACTCCGGCTGGTCCACGGCCGCTGCCTTCGGATCCGGATCGGTCAGGCGCCGACCGGCTGTCCAGATGCGCTCTTTGTAGGCTTGGAACCTCTTCCGTTCTTCCCTCTCCTGCACCAAATGGCGTTGCAGATATGCCTCATCACTGATGTCCTCCAACTGAAACGTTCTCACACAATCCTTAGTAGAACTAAGTTGATCAAAATAGAGCGAACTGGGCGAATAACGAGAACGGTTTACTGATACGGCTGAGCTGTCCGCATTTGAAATGTACTGCATCTTGCTTTGCATACGACAGTAACAAAACTATTTCACACCAACAAGTTACGTGTCGATTTAGAAAAAAGGACAAGCTCAAAAAATAGAGTCCTATTGGGAATACAAAAGAATACGTAAGACAAACCAAAGTCCGTTTAAAAAAGACTGAGCTGATGTTTTTTAATAATAATGATTTATGAAAGATTGGAGCGACTTGGAGCTCAGGACCTGAAGCTCTTACCGGTGGTACTTGCCCTAAACTGCGCAACTCTCGCCCGAAGCACTAATTTGTGCAACGGAAAGTCAGTTTTTGCTAATTGGGATGGAATTAAGACAAGCAATGGAAACCGATTCTAGAGGCTCAGCTACCCTAATCATGCTTTGGATGTTGGGTCGGTTTTTTTCGTTTTTTTTTCCAAAAAACCGTTTTTTTCCTTAGGGCTCGGAAACAAAACTAAAATGCGAAAAAAACTCAAGCAAGCTTTTAAAGGAAATAGGCACAATAACTGGTTAAATTCGCTTCAAATGCTTTGAATTTACGTTAATAGAAGCCTTACAAGCATTTTCCTGGCATAACTTAGCTGTTCTTGGCAAAAAATACTGGTACCATTTTCAGGCAACTTTTATTATTGAATTTTTGTTGTTTTAAAATCAAATTACTGCTCTAAAAGATGAAATTAGTGCATTTGTAATAAAACTCACGCTATTTCGTTGAATTCTGCAATAAAAAGCAATCGTTAAAATTTTTTTTCTGTCATCTCGGAAAATACCTTTTGGAAAAAAAACCGGAAAAAACTAAAAAAAACCGGCTTGAGAGTTTTTTCCGGAAAACAAACAGCCCTGCTTTGATCGCTCTTAGTTAGGTCAAATCGTTTTCCAGGTTAAGCTGCACCTCATTCTCGGAATGCTTAGTATTGAAGGAGGCATATTGGTGGACATCTGGTAATTGTGTCATGTACTGTTGCAGAATCGCTTTGAAGAGAAAACTAACAGTGATTTTCGAAATCAGTAGTTCGCTGCGCATCTGTTGATGGTTTAATGATCCATTTTCGGTCGCAAAACCAGACTCAAAATTTCATTATATTTCATCTGAACACATATGAACCAGTTGTTTACTTGCTACGCGCTTAGAAACATAGCAATGACGAAATTTTTGAGCAAAAAATGCATGTCATGTTCAGACGAAAAACGTTCAAATTTGGCTAGAACAACGTTAAGCACAGTGCCAGAAAGCCCTTGTCTCAGCTACAGAAAGCGAATCGCGATAGCTTTTGAAATACGTGAATGGCAGCCGACTAAAGAGCGGCCGCAAAAAGAGGCCAGCGTATTTAGAGATTTCGCTCAGTTGCCACCTCTCCCCGGTGCTAATCGAACTTTATTTTTGGTAAAGTTGCCAAAAAAGGCCCGGCTCAAACCTCTTCGCTTGACCCAGGCTGGTGTCATGATCAAATTTTAGGCCGGTAAGTGGCAGGATCGATTGCAGCGGTCATGATTACCCCATAGAAGTTTGGGTTGAACATCTAAGAAGATGTAAGTTTCCGCTCGTTCCATATCGAAATTTGTTAAAAATGGGGCATTTTGGCAATTACAGTCAACTCTGACCGGTCATAACTCTGACAAGGTTCGACCTACGAGTCAGGAGTGCGCAGATTAATGTACATCATGGACTACGTAAGGTTCGAGCTATTCTACAAATTCGTCCAAGGCCCGAGTCGCTCTGATGGCTACATAAAAAGTAACTACCAAACTTCTGTAAGCTCGCTCGTTTTGTATCGACTTTAGGCATTCTGTCCTAGCCATACATGTGCATGGGGGTGCCCAGGGGGGAAGAAAATAAAAATCTACCAAACGTTGCTAGAGGCTTCTCGAAAGCCTTCAGATGCGTTTTTAAGCTACAGAAATCAATTTTGGCAACTACGCAACTACGCACCCTTCCTCCAGGCAACTACGCACCAAACCCGAAATGTTTTCAAATTTTCCTGAAAAATTTCGATTTTTTGGCAACGTTTCTGTCAGAAAAAGTGGTTTTTCGGGAATTATTTGTCGAAAACTTGATTTTTACCGCAAACTTTTGAATTTTAACCGAAAATTCCGCATTTTAACCAAAATTTTGGGCAAAAATTTGAACCTATATCCAGGCAACTACGCACGGAGACATGGCCGTGCTCCGCTAAGCCGCCGACCATGCACATGTATGGTCCTAGCAGATCTGTGTGTGACTGCAAATTCAAATGACCCAGCAGCACAGTTAGCAACCGAATGCAATTCGGTATATCATCCAATCCCGCCCTTTTCTTAGAATCATACATGTACTAGGGGGGGTTTGGGGGGGTTACTCCCCCCCAGCTGGCAGGGCCAACCCCCCCCCCACCCCCGCCCGATACAGGTTAAGGGACCCCCCCCCCCCGACCCAACAATACAAGCCCTAGTGGTGGCTCCAGTATTAACAAACTGGGTCAGAAATCACTAATTTTTAGCCTAAAATTCACTTGAAAAGCCTTTGGAAACCGAATTTGGCGCTTCCACTGCTGATATTTAAGAGAAATCGGTGTTTTTGGAAGCCCTTTTTGTCATTTTTTGCTTGTTTTTAGCTCTAAAAAGCTATTTGGCAGCTTAAAATTGCGATTTTTAGCATCCTTACTGAAAAAAACGTGCTAAAAACGCATTTCCAGGCGTTCTGGAGCTTTTTGAAATTTTGGACCCCACCTCTGGACGAAACCCCCCCTCGACCCCCCATCTGAGGAAAACCCCCCCCGCCCCCCCTCCCCCCAGGTCGGCCCGGAGCTGTTACATGTATGCTTAGAATCATACCTCAGATGTGTCTGACAACCCGTCTTCATACGGCGAAAAGTCACTCAGGCGCCATCTAAACATTCAAACCTGCATTTAGAATGGTGATAGGAAAAGAATTAGAAAATCGTGCTCTTTTACACTGCGTGCGTCTATAGCACGAGAGGGTATTGGCTAAAAAGGCAGAGAAAACTAAACGTACAGTGGAGTGGCGATTTCTTTGTATTGTAGTTTTTCCACTCTTGATGCCGCCAACACACTGGGATCGATCACAATGTTATCAATGGTAGAGTAGGCGTGGACGCCCGAAGTAGAGCGACGAACGCCACTCGACAATTTGCCGGTCGACTTGGCATCTGAACTGTCGGCAGAGCTCGAAGAAAGTCTTAGACGAGACCGCTTAAGACTGGCAGCATGTGCCTTTCTCGAGGCGGCCACGCGCTCTTTCTTGGCTTGGTAATATTTCCTCTTCTTATCGGCTGTAATTTTCAGTCGCAGTTTGAGAGCGGTTTTCTTGCTGTCCTCCGCTGACGCCAAATTAACCGACTTTCGACGCAACGACAGTTCCGATCTGGATCGGCAACGCCTAAACAAGCCGGCTGGTCAGGAAGCGCTTGCCACAATCAAAATAAGTCACCGTCTGCAAGGCAACACAGTCTCACATGCTTGTTGTTTTAGTCGGGCTTGCAACCTCCTATCCAAACTGACAGCTGAAACTGTGGCATGTGTACAGTACACCAGATAACCATATACATACCATTTTTGTCGGAGAGAACGGAATGGAAACCCTGATCTAAAATAACGGCCCGTTCTCTGATCGACTGTGAACAAGGGTCGGCGCAAAGCGCCACGTTGTTGAGTCGGCCACTGCACAGCAGACACGGCTGCAACGGCGCGAAACATCCACAATGCGTCGTGGCCAACCTTATTGTTTTTCTGTTCCATCTAAACACACTCTTTATGTCCACGCGTACCAACCGTCAGTCAGCGTGTAAACAGGTCTAGGCCGAGCAGAGAAAGATTTAAACCAGGTCGGTCTACAGACTCCTAAATTTAAAAAAAAACGCCAAGAAGCCCGAAAATACGTTTTTGGTTTATTAACTATTAACGCTAAAAATTGTAATTTTAAGCAATCAAATTGCGTTTAACAGTTAAGACAGGGTTCGTGCCGCTCTGGCGATCCAAAATCGCCTGACATTCCCTTGACAAAAGCCAAAAAATCCCCTTAACATTTTCAAAAATCCTTCACATTAAATGTGATTACGTATTTCTTACCCAAAAACTGGTGCTAAGCAAGTGCAAAACTGCAGTCATTTGTACCCAACCATAGCAAGAAACTTTAAAAAATTCAGCCTTCAAAAACACAGATTTAGTAGTTAGAAGTGGTCTGGCTGGGGCACTGCCCAACCATAACGAGAAAATTTTGAAAAATCAGCCTTCAAAATTCGAAAACATATACGGGCCGGAAAAATCCGGAGGGGGTCTGGAGATCTCGGGGGGGGGGGGGGGCCAGAAAAAGGTCCAAAAAGGCCTATTTTGCCTTAAATAAGCGAAAATTTTCTCTATTGACTGGATTACAAGCACTTTCATTGCTGCTTCTACAACCTACTGAATGCATGCTGTTATGGAGTGACGCCAAAATTTCCTCTAACAAGACCTAAAATCCCCTGACTTTCCTCTAAAGGCCTGTAAGAACAAGCATAAAATGTCAAAAACGTCTCTAGAACACCTATCATGAATAACAGAAGCAGAGAGGAGGCTAAATTCGATTGGACAACCACAAGACATTTTTAGTAAAAAAAAACCAACAATTTCAGTGACAGTTTGTCATTACTGGAGCCGTGCTACCACTTACAACAAGCTGATTTTAGGACGAGGCTTAAGCTGTCTGCATACATGTAACAAATCAGGGTCGGGTAGGGGTTGCCAGCAAGGTGAGTGTACAAGAGGTCTGGGCCAGGGAGGGTGCCTAAAATTTCCATAAGTTTCAAAAACCTCACGTTGTATTTAATAATATAAGGCTAAAAATCGCAATTTTAAGCTGTGAAAAAGCGTTGAACAGGCAAAATAAGCATAAAATGACAATTTATCTTAAATATCAGCGAAAAACAAAGGTTACCAAAGGTCTTTTAAGCGGATTTCAAGCTAAACTCGAACACTGACACAAACCACTCAATCTCTTCAACTAGTAATTTCTTTCTGATCCAGATTGTTAGCACTGGCTGCTACTACTAGGGGTCGGGGCGGTCTTTAAACTGTCTCGTAAGAGGGGTTGGCCTTACTTTTTATCTAGGATAGGGCGAAGGGGCTTGGCATATGTGAGGTGTTTCCAGTTTTCGGTAACGCCACAACATTCTTGTACATGCAGCGGTCAGCATAAATTGCACTTTACCTGTAAATTCCTGACGTGTTGACCAACTTTCGATTAGTGGACAGCGAAGCGGGACGCACACGCGCACAGGTACAGTCGGTGCCATCGGCAGACTCGGAGATGGCGGACGAGCTAAACTTGCTAACTTGCAACTAACTGTAAACTGTAGATGAGTGGTAAACAGACCCGCTGTTGGTGGAGGTTGTAGAACAAACCGCCTCTTTTCGGTTTCGAATTTGCCTGCACACGTCTACCTGCTGTCGGATTTTGTACTCGAGATCGGCAACTTGAGACTGAAGCCAACCCCAGCGACTGCCCAACCAAACTCGCTCCGCCTGCCATTTCGACTGCGCACAATCACTGCTGAAAGAATTCTTAGATTACTGCAAAACATATTAAATCAACGCCCGCCCTTGTTGGGCGTCCGCCAAGCGCACAGAAACTAACCCAACCAAACGTTGGTTGGTTGACAACTGCAGCAGGTGCGACAAGTGACAAACAACCGGCCCAGGCCAGGCGGCGTGCGCCACTCAATTTCCATTCGATATCGAGTGACCGGGGACCGAACTATACTACGGATGTCTGATGCAAGAATGCACGGGCGGCTTCTTGTCTTGTGTTTGCGCAGTACATAGAAATTAGTGAATTCTTTTTTTAACCAAATACTTAACCTGATAAAACAGAAGGCTCTTTACAGCAGATTGAAAGCGCATCCTAGCAGAAATTGCGCACAGCTGTAGCTACATACATTCCCATGCTCTTCTTCAAGCATCTTGCCACTCCTGTTCGAACTTCGAATTGCTTAGTGATCTAACTACGACTTCTAATGTCGCAATAGGAAACCAAGCACGAGAATTGCGAAATATCAGGACCGATTGCGTTGTGCAGTAGACGGCCGAGTTGCTAAAGCAGCTGTCGAATACATTAACTGCCCCAGCCCAGCAGCAAATGCACTACTATCGATTAGCACTGGCAATGGCCAAGACACAAAAACCAACTGCTGCCATAACCACGTCAGCTAGCGATCCGATAATACGTATAGGTGGGAAAGCAGACTGGCTACATAATTCGCACTAGCTCACAACTGAAAACAGCCACGCAGGGCTCGAACCAAGTTTCAATAGCAGGTTTTTTATAAAAAATTTTACGTCAAACTATAACACTTCATAGAGTTTTTCTTCCTTATCAGTCAGGCACTTAATGTCGTTTATAGTACTGGCCCCATATATTGTGACGCTGACGGTACCATTTGGTATATGACTCTGACCTATGACCAAAGGGCTATGGGCATGGCAAAGGGGCGGCTGAGGGGGTTGACCCACCCCCTCAGCCGGCCGCTACCCCCTCAGGAAATTTTTGGAAGAAAGTTATGATAAAAGTATGCCTAGATGAGGTGTAATGAGCTTAGACTAGCTTTTTATAACGAAAAACAAGATAAAAAACTGGGATTTTAGCCAAAAAATGAGTTTTTTTTGGCTTACCATCCCCTCAGGTGCTCCTACCCCCATAACCCGAAATGCTAGCCCATGTCTGTGTGATGGCACCATTAGGTACCGGTACCATAGGGTATCCACTAGATAATTTCAAGTTTAATAAATGTTGCGAAACTCAATGTCATCTGCTCAGCACGAAAAACTTATGTTTGCAGTTAGCGAACGACCGGAACCAGATTTTTGGGGTCCCATCGAAATTGAACTCAAGCACAGTTCCGGATCGGAATTTTTCTGAATTCGGAACTTTTCCAAAAATCGGCTTAAAATTATGTAATAATCTTTAAATTACAGAATTTTTTCACAAAGAAACATTGCTGACGCATGCATACCCTTTATAGTTACGTTTAAAACCTGTCTCATCTCATCTCAGCAGCAGTAAGATTTGCATAATTAAAAGCACGCAAGCTGAATTATAGAAGAATAATTTTTCCACGTTCTCCGGGCTTTATGTGGATTCTGTTGCCTTCCCACACATGTACTAGTGGGTTTTGGGGGTTGATTACGCCTTAGCTAAAAGGGCCTAGATACGTTTTCATGAATATGTATGCAACTTCTGAAATCTGTTCTTGCCACTTTAAACGTTCTTTCGCTTGCAAAAGTACCTAAGGAATTGGCGCACTAAGGATTTTGCAAAGTAGGGGGGCCGGGTGTGTAAAATTTTGAAGTTATGTGGTTGGGCCAAGACGAGAAAATTTTGCAAAATCAGCCTTCAGAAAACGAATTTAAAAGATATCACGAGGTAAAATTCAAAAATAAACAATTTTCTTTCTAAGCTTGGAGAGGCCTGGTTGGGCAGAAGTCATGAGAAATTTTCAAAAATTAGCCTTCAAAAACACATTTTAAACGCATTCTGGGGATAAAATAGACTGGTACAGGTCATAGTTTATTCGTTTATCTTATTTTGCCTAATTTTTCTTTCCTACCTCCACCATAAGGGTACCCTATTGTACCCAAAGGGTACGCTATTGCCTATGGGAGCGGGTAGGTGCTTATGAGCCAGCTGAAACAATATCTCTAGCCTAGCTTAGCTGACCTGTGTGAGTTTCTTCCCTGGCCCACTGACACACACGTTTTAGTAACGTTTTGGCTTAACGTTTTAGTACGCTCTCTTTAATAGGACGGCTATAAATCGCCATTATGAGCTGCCAAATAGCACCTAAGAGCTAAAACCAAGCCTAAAATAACAAAAAATCGGTGGATCGCTGTTATCATCGATCAGAGGCTGTTACGTAATTAGCAATTAAAGTTTAAATCCGTTCATGTAAGAGGGGGTGCGGGGGTCTGCCACCACCGGGCATAGGCCAGACCCCACCAGGAATGGACCCCCGCCTATTTTCCTAGCAAGTAATTTTCGAGCAAATTTTTGCCATTTTTTTACAATTCCAGACACAAAAATCGCCAAATTCGCTTGTAAAACAGCACTTTTAGCTGTATTTGAGCCCGAATTAGCGATTTTTGACGACCTTTAGCCAAAAAATTGCGATCTTTGAGCGTTTTTAAGCGCCCAACCCCCTCCCGGAATTTGGGTTCAGACCCCGTCCGGCGACAAACCCCCCAACCCCTCTTCGGCAGATGAGCAGTTTCAATAGGACTCGGAAGTCAGGCCAGTATTTGCTGTATAGACCAGACAGAACACACGGACACTGCAGTGTTTCCAAATAGATACTACATGTATGTGTCTGGCCTGGGCATTCAAACGGGTTCTAGCCATGGAACGTAAACATCTAAAGGAGCGACAAAACAGAACACGCGAAGTTGTCAGGTCTACTCTACTGATTTCGGTGGCTGAGACTTACACAGATAATGATCTCCTGTTGACTTGTTGGCTAAACTCCACGCTTTTACTGCGTTTTTGCCGGTGAGCATCGGCCAGTTGGTCGGGGTCGTCGTCGTCGGTGTCGCCGCCAGAACTGGAGTCGGTGGCGTCGGAGTGGTGCCACTGCTGCTGATCGGAGAGTCGCTGCTGCAGTCGTCGGCTGAACTGTTCAAGCAGATTAGCCTGCACCACACTCATACGGACCCGGTGTCTGTTCTGCAGAACCGCCCGCACGGCAGCCGGCGACAAACTCTCCAATAACTGTTTGTTCTCGCAACGCTTGATCAAGCGCACGAGTTGGCTAGAGTTCAAAGACTTGAGGTATTCTTCGCGAAACGGCCACTTCTTAAAGATGCCATTCCGCATCAACTGTTCCACTTTCAACTCCAACATTTGGAAAGCAGACTTGGAGGGCTTTTTGGCAGTTGCACTGGAATCGCCGTCCAACGGATCTCCGAAATCATCGACCAGTTGTTGCAGTTCGCTAGTGACGTGGTACTGCACCTGAGCCAACTCCAAATTGCGCGCTCTTTGCAGCAGTTCCCTTGCCACTCTTTCCAGCTTCGTCTGTTTAACATCAACCGGGTTGGCGACGGAGTCAGGTTGCGCACTATCACTTTTAGGAGTTGCCGGCTTGGCGGGCGGAGGTGTGGCTACAGGCAAAGAGGCAGGAGCTCCGTTCTGTCGCACCGTTTCGCGTACATCTAACACGAGCGCATCCCGAGACGGCACTCTGCTAGACGCAGGAGGCTCCAACACAGGTTCTGGCGGGGTGTGATAAACCTTTCCGGCGGTCGGGTAGTCCTGGTGGAGCGCGGTAGACGACCACGTCCTCCTTACAGCTTTCTCCTCCTCGGCCGAATTGTGCTGGGTCCGAAGCGACTGCTCTCTAGCACCGCCACCTGTTGCGCTGGTGGTTGTGCGCATGGGAGCAAGACCACGCCTCGAAACGGTCGAGACAAAACTGCCAGGGGTAGACGCGCCGTCAACAGGAGTCCATCGCTGACGCCACGAGCTCTCGGTTGTGCCGTTGACTTTGGCCTGCGGAGACATGGTGGAATTGAGTCTTAAGGACCGTTGCTGAGCGGGCGCAACTCCACCGTTGACCGTTCGCACTCGCTTCGCCACCGGCGGCAAATACCGGCGATGGGTCGGAGACTTGGGCTCAGTGGGAAAGGAAGCTCGAACACGGTTCTTGGAGCCCAGCAAACTGCCGTTACAGAGGAAACCCGAACTGCCGGCACTTGGAATGTCAGCCTCATGGGGACTGGAGTCGGACGTCCGCACCACTCGATTACTGACCACAATGTACTGAGCGCCTGCAGGATTCTTCATTGCCGAACTCAAATGTTCGCCAGCATCCATAGCAGTTGTTAACAGAGCCGGAGGCGCCATGACGGGGCAACGGAGACAACAGGCAATAAGCCATCAGAAAGTGACGTTGACATAATAATAAAATAAGTAATCCAGTAGTTACGAATGCCAGTAATTCCTTCAGTTATTCTAAAAAAAAGAACAATAATACATATAATGAATGACGAAATAATAGCATAATTAATCTAGGGATTGATTGTACCGAGAACTAAGAAAATGAACACTTTAAATCTAATGCAATATAGAGCTAGATCCTAAAAAGCGAGCTTTTTAAAAAATGCAAAAAACAATTTTTACTCTGCCAACAGCGAGGCAGCAATTACTCCAAAAAAGCGGTTCTAATGCAAGCAATGTTCGATTCAGTTAGATGAACACAACAGTGCCAAACCTAGAAAACAGATACCACTGCGTCTGCCGCTTTACGTCGGGGTAGGTGATAGAATCAGCAGCGCGAGACAGCGATTTCCGAATTAATTTTCAAAAGAGAATACATTTTCAGAAATTGCACAAGAAAGCGGCAAAGACCAAAAAGTGTCATGAATGATCAAGACAAGATTAAGAAAATCAAGATGGATGCACATGAGCAAAAGCCTGAGCAAACGTCGTGCAAGGCCGGTTGCGGGCACAGAATAAACGGCCGGCCAACTCACCCGTTCTCGCTAGCACAGCGCTGGCCGCCGTCAGATAACAACGCCAGCCACAGCGCACACACGCACGGCTTTACGATGCCAATGACGACGCCTCCCATCGATATTCCAAACCGGATTGGCCATTGGTGCCAGAACGACTGTAGTGACCTCTGCCGGCTCAAACACCAAGCCAAACACACTGCATTTCAGTGATTGACACAATACACCACGTATGTCCGCTGCGAATGTCAGACAGGCTAGACTATACCTTAATGAACCTAGCGTTAGGCGGCTGGACGACTAATATGCGAAGCTAATTGGGAAAACTGGCCTTTCCGCTGTAATTCCGAAACGACTGGAAGCATAACAACTACAGTTTGTTCGCAGAATGTGGTCAAAATTTAAAGGCTAAAGATAATCTCCTTCGTTTCGTGCAAACCATCAAATCCGCGTAAAAAACTAGATTCGCTTAAATTCCTGACCAAAAACTTGGACTTTTGGCGGATTCAGTGTGAGTCATCCGCTGTTAAATTTTGCGTGGTTCGCTGTTTATTCCAATTTGGTTTTACGGATTCTCAGAATTTGATTTCAACAATTTTTTTCGGAATCCTAAATTCTCACTCACGTCAGCTTCGCCGTGGTGCTCTATCTACCCTGTATTCTTACCTAATGTTTAGCACAACACTCCATTTTTCCAGAACAGCTTTCTACTGCGTTTCCGTTTAATTTTACCGCATTTTATTTAAATGACTCTAATTCGATGGATTATGCTATTTACCGTTCGTTGGCTCAGCATTACCGCATGCTACTGTATGTTAGCCGCCGACACATTTTCCCCTTTCCGATGGACTGCAATTTGGTTGGTATTTATTTTGCAAAGCAACAGGCAACAGAGCTTATCAAACACGTGCAAGTACATAACTTGTGGTTGAAGTGACAGACTTGGCTGAAACTTTGAGAGTAAAAATTCTGAGCATTTGTGCATGTTGTTTTACAACCCCCTCAAAAAGACCGGACTCCTTTTGGAGCTCGGTAAAATTCCCGGAATTTAGTGATTTCCGTCTGGGAATTAAAGTATTCACAACGATCCGAAATTAGCAAATTCCCTGTTAAATTCCCCGTCCAAATTTCTCGATGGGAATGCGTTTTTTGGGAATTATGATTTAGGACAATAAAGTTGTAGTTTTGCCAGACAAATGCAGTAAACCGGCTGTTATGCTGCTTTAATAGCACACGGGAGAGGAGACACACCTTAATTCTCTTAATTTCTGCCGCCCCCCTAAATTCGTAAGGCCCGTCACCGGTTGAGAACTAGGAATTAACCTCGACTAGCAAAACCCGAATTTAGATGCGATTCCCGACGCGTGCGAATTTCTGGTACCGCCGAAGGAGTTAAAATTTCAGCGCCCTTGATGATTGACGAACACAACAGTACAGCAATATGAAACAGGCGATAGATACATACATGGCGATACCCTGTACTCGTCTTCCATCCACTACACGCCGGTGTTTTCATTTTTTGGACTCGGCCCCGTTTTTAAGTTATTTATGTTTTAAGTTTTCCAAAAAATGGAGTGTTTAGAGAATCATGCACCGTTCTGAGGCGCCTGAAGCTAGAGCGACCTGTAGTAAGTGCGTTAGACGTAGAATATGGTGAGCTGTCCAGCCAAATAAACGAACAACCTCATGCACCACAATGGCAGCGAATGAATATTCTGACTTCGACAAAGCGCAGCACCTCTGGGTTTCCGAAGCAATCAAGCACTCGACGTTCCTTCCTTGGCAGAAAGCCGTTTTTCAAGCGATCCTGCTAATACTTTGCAGCAAGCTTCGTTACAAAGCGCGCTTATTGGGGGACATGTGGCGATCCCATCGATGCGACCCTTGCTGCACCGCTGCGTTTCACGTTCCGCTTCGTTTATGAGTACTGACCAGATGATTCTGTTCCCTTAGCAGTAGATTATGACGGAGACGTTCTCGTTCTCGATTCGTGTTCTGGCAGGGCAGGGCACTCAGGATGTCCAAGTCGGCTCATTAGTAGGGCCCGACCGGATACAAATTTCTACCGGATCCGGATCCGGATCCGGATCCGGATATGCCGGATATATTGATCAACTTAAAAATTTTTTAGAATGCAATAAACCACATATGATTCAAAACTCACACAGATTCAAAACAACATCTAATAATTGTAGTTCAAACTAGAGTTGAATAATATCGGGTTTTGCGATGCATGTGATATTGCATATATCATATGCATGCAAAAACGAGATATGTACATATTTTTTGCATATTTGCATATTTTATCACCGCGGCTAGAAATTGATAACTGGACGCTTTCCAAGCATTTTTCTGTTTGGTCGGAATGTCCATGCAATCTTTAGCATTTATTAGGCATACCTATTTTACAGATACAGACCTCATCTGAAAAAAAACAGAAGGGGAAACACAGTTTGGCATGAAGGTTCAGCTCATTTCGTAATTTTTAGATAAAAATGGTTGACATCACAGACTTTTGGCTAAATTATTGTTTGCATGTTCAAATTTGTTCTCTCTAATGTGGTATACTTAGCCGACTTGGTAGACCTTCCTTGTTTTACAAACTAAAAAATTATGAATTTTAAAAATATCAGTTGAGATTTCCATTCTTTGCGAGTTAAGTTTAAAGTCTCAAGCCATTCATCTCCATTCTGCAACTAAAAAGAGACGCTTTGATCTCTGTAAAGTACAGATTTACAGTATAAATTTGCCTCAATAATAGTTCGTTTTTTTATTTTAGATTTTATATTTTTAATTAAATGCAAAATTAGCAAAAACAAGGCGGCTATCCTAAACATAGAAATCCAGTCTGCTTGGCTGTTTTGTGATGTTCATTGTATCACATTAGTATTATTATTTTTGTTGAGTTTGTTTTGGCCAAGTCCTAGCCTGCTCGCCTTCTGTAGCTTGGAGTTATCCCCGAAATGAACTGACCCGAATTTTCAGATGCCAACTTTTAACGTAAATATTTCAAGAACCCTTCATCGGATCTTTGCCAAATTTTGCAAGTTATTACCAATCTTTATATGGACTTAAGAACCTGAAGAGCTCAGCTTTCTCACAAAACCGGTCAAAATCTGGCGGATTTTTACTTTCAGTCAAGGTGAAAAATTAGCATTGTCAAAAATGAGGGTGTTATCCTTTGCACAGAAATCAGGGTTATACGAACTACGTACTGGGGTTATGGATTACAATCGCCTCAAGAAATTTCTAACAAGCATTCAGTCGAATGCAATATTTATGTTCAAAATACGTAAAAAATCACGTTTTCTCATCTGTGACTGATATCCGGCATATCCGGCAGGTAATATCCGGATCCGGATATCCGGTCGGGCCCTAGATACTCCCTTTACTGGGTTAATAATGGCCGATCCTCCTTTTACTGGGCATTCATGTTTGGATAAAGAGATTGTTTCGTTATCGTTGCCAAGCAAAGGTATTCTTTTCGCATCCATCGGCCGGAAAAATGGGTTGGCGGTAGTTAAAATCAGAAGATTTGTTGACATACGAAGAGTTTTTCTCTATAGCACCCCAAACTGTAACTCGTAGCCAATCTTTACAACTATCTGTTCAACGAGCACGGTCTAACACAAGACATTTTTCTTTTGCTTCTAGAGTTGTCCCGATATGGAACAGTTTACCTGATAATGTGGTCCATTCCCGATGCGTTAAAATCTTTAAAGAGGCAGTCAGTCGCTTAGATCTTTCGTGTTTTACTAATAGATAGGCTTGGGTTATAAAATAGCTATTATATGGCTAACTCAATGCCTTTTCCTTGACTCATATCGCTCTTATCGTCACTTTGTACTTCTATGCTACTGTACATGTGTATGTCTGGGAATAAACTTACTTACTTACTTACATGCATGTAGCTGTCGACCGGAACCAAATTTTACGCCGGACAAGAACTGAACATGAAGCGCTTCCTGTCCGTCAATTTGTCAGGTTAAACTGAAAATATTCGCTCTCTACTCAGCATTCCTAAATTGTGATGCGTGCGTTAAGGTGGTGCAGGTGACCAGGCCGTATTCACAAAACACGCTAGATGCAACTAGCGAGTTCGTTTCTAGCATTTGCTAGATAGTGCGTTCTTTCTAGCAAGTCTTTCGTATTCACAAAAAATAGCGCGCTACTTTTCTAGCAAGTAGAGGCACTAGATTCTCTAGCGACCTCGGAGGTCGCTAGTTTGACGCACTACTTGTACAAAATGTGTATAAATCGTCGTTTGTTGTAAGTTATGGCTGACCATATTTGACATCCAGCAGGCTGGACGTGTTCGTTTCAAAACTATCAACAATCCGCTTGAGTCGCTGTGCGATTTAGGACTGTACGAACGATTTCGGCTCAGTCGAGGCGCAATAAAATAATTGACGGCACTGTTCTGATACACATACAACACTCATACATGTAACAGGGTGGTCTGCCTCCCCCCACCCGACTTAGGCCAGACTTCCCGGATGGGGCCCACCCAGACAATTTTCCGACCACCTTCCGATTTTTCTTGCAAGTAATTTTTTGAGCAAATTTTTGCGATTTTTTGCAATTTCAGACACAAAATTGCCAAAATCGCCTATAAAACAGCAGTTTTTAGCTGTATTTCGGCCCAAATTAGCGATTTTTTTACGATTTTTGAACGTTTTTAGTGCCCAACCACCCTCTCAAAATTTGGGTTCACAGACCGTCCCGGTCGGCGCCAGACTCCCAACCACTCCCCCTTCGGCGTATGACCTGTTACATGTATGAAAACACTTGTAAGCGTTAAAAATGCGCCGCGTCTTGGCCACGGGTAGTTTACGCTATCACGTGCGTCACGGTGGCCCCGGCATCTGCGAGAGCGGTTGTTTGTGGGTTCGAAACCGGTCGAAGCGACTGGAAGTAGTCTACGTAAAGCCCAACCCAGACCGCCGAAAGCCGGTGATGGCCAGTAGGTAAATGGGAACCGAACCGGCGCTGCCGTTGCACCTAATGGCAGCAAAGGGGAGGGTTGTTTGTAGACAGGGCTACCCCATTGAAGGGCTCTGATAAGAGCGCGGGGTGTCCTGAGCTGTCCGAAAGGACAGTGGAATCTAAACAAACAAACAAACAAATAACGTCAAAAATCGAGCAAAAAACATGAGTTTCAAAGGAAACAAGCTGGTTATTATCAGTTTTTGTTGAAAAATCAGTCCAACTAACTATCAAATCACAGCCAAGCACTGCTCAGTCAGAGAGCAGTGAAGACTTGTCCACTTTTATGGCTCATCCTGCACAAGTTTTGATTGGTCTGTGCTGTCTTGCCTCAAACCCTTTTCAAGCTGATTTGGGTGACATTTTCAATGTGACTTCGCCAAGTCGAAAAACCTCACTGACTTTCCCTCTGACAGGAATTCTGAGGGAGATGATCAACCAGACACTGACTTTCCGCCGCCACACCACACACCGACTGAGCGCTGCACACTTAGCCTGATTTTCTTCAACTTACATACTGCTTTACAAACAACATCATCCGAGTTTTTAGTTTTAGCTCGCGTACAGTACATTGTGTTTCCATAAGTGTTGTTGACGTGCAGTACATATCACTCATACTCGGTTATAAGTGCTGACGTAGACAAGGAATATGCTGAGACAGGCACGTGAACGAGAAACGGCGAACACGCTAGAAAGTAGAAGGCACTAGATCTAGTGCTTTCTGCCTAGAACGTGCTACTTTCTGTGAATAGCAAAACTAGTACGCACTAGATCTAGAACGAACTAGTAGCAAGTAGACTTGCTAGAAAACTAGACAGTCTAGAAATCTTTGTGAATACGGCCTGCCGCCCGGTCATTGTTGCCGAAACATTCTGTGCCCCCTTTAGCTTCCCACCTGATACATCGGCTTAGCGAATCGGACTTGGCGAGAACATGTGTGAGTGAAAGCCCAGACCGTATATCGAAGAGGTACCGTTAGCTAGAAGAGTTGAAATCTTTGCAAACTGCAGGAAAATCGTCAGTTAACTGATTTTCACAATCGTACTCGGGATAGCATTTCGAAATTACGAATGGGAGTTTGCCATCTGAGTGTTAGCACAAAAGCACATTGAAGAACTATCATACCTTGAAGATTTGAAATCGCTACAATCTGAAGGAAAATCGTCAGTTTCACTGATTTCTACAACTAATAGATCGGCCGATTCTTCAGAGAGTACTTCGCTGAAGATCAGTGGTGCGCGAACTGTGAGTAGCGGCTGCATGATCAAAGTGATGACCGATTGGGGAGTTAATGAGTGGCAGGCAGGCCCGAATGGGACTTAAAGCAGGGTGCCAGTGCTGAAGCGATTTGAATTTGGCGCTCGCCCGGAGCGTTGAGGCGCCGCTTTGGTTACGGTGTAGGCGGCTCGCACGCTCGCACTGCTCCTCGCACCGCTCGTATAGGGTTTGCCGCTTAAAAAATAATTTGAATTATTCACGATCACTCACGAATTAGGGATGCGCAACCATAAACCGGTACTATCCGGTATATACCGGATAATCCGGAATTTTTTAGCTCAAAAACACTATCAGGTATCCGGTATTTTCTGACCCATTTTAATATAACCAAACTTTAACACATGCTAGGTAAAATGCCCCGGATTTTGATTGGTGTGGAAGGAAATATCCTGTAGCCTAGTTATCTTATCCTTCGCGTGCCGGCCCAATCGCCCCACCAGCTGGCTATCGAACGATCATGCTTACCTTTCCCTACCTTAGCCAGCCTATGTAGCCTATATGTTTGCTCTTCTGCAGGCAGGTTGAGTTGGCATTCTCATACGCTGTCGCAATCACCGAATCAAGATAATGGATGCAACGAAAGAATTCACTGCATCTCTGCTGCATCATAATGATGGAGAATTTGTGCAACCAGCGGAACAGACTGTTGCAATGAAATTAAGTAAGACAGTAGCATGAATAGGCATGGCGGAATAATGTATTAAGGGGTTTAGTGGGTAACCCAAGCTGGACAGGCCAAACTCACTCCCCGTGACTGTGTAGGACGGCAAAAATTTCAAGTACTAGAAGCCCTGGTCATTTTATGCTTGTTCTAGCTGTTAAACACGATTTAGCTGCATACAATTTACAATTGCAATATTTAGCATGTGGCTGGGGCCTACTCCTGTCCGCGCCGGCCGCGGTTCTCTCGGACGTAGACTAATCCTAAATTGCCATTTTTTAGAATTCGGAAATTTTATAACGATTTGGTGATTCTTTTGGGAAATTGGCCTACCCCTTTCTGGCAACTCATTACCCTCTATTTTTTCGGCCCACGTGATGAAAACGTATATAAAAAGATGCTTTGGTGATTTTGAAATTTTGGACCCCGTCCTGTGTGAATGGCTGCCGTCCTACCGCACCGCACCCGTACCCGAGCCCAGGTTAGGGGTGGGCAAATCGGGACCCGATCAGTTCGTCGAAAACGTTTCGCCGAATGTTCAGTTCGCCGAATCGAAAAGTAATAAAGCCAGTACCTACCGGAGTTTTCCACTTATCCCACCCCAATTAATATCCCATGGGATATTATTTGGCGGAATTCTTTGTCAACAAATTGAAGTGATTTTTCTTAAAAATAGATATATTTTCACACAATTTGAGCAAAATTCATGTTAAAATTAAAGTATTACATCGAACATTAATAATTTACTGTCTTTTACAGTTTATAGTACAATCATAACTGGACTGAGATCGTCAGAGCAACACAGATTGCAGTATTCAGATTGTATTCTAAGTTAGTCTAAACAGGCCAAAAAGTTTATTGTATTTAATATCTCGAAGTCTCTTAAAGTCTAATATCCCAGGTATGTTAATTGACGACAAAGTTTTTAATGGAAAAGCCGATTTTCCGTTTAATGATCCATAACCTTTTAAGTGGAAAACTCCGGTAACCTATGACCCTCAGACCATACATGGTAAGGGGGGTATACCCCTCGGCCGGCCATACCCCCCTCGGCCGGCCAAACCCCCCTCGCCCACCCACTCCCCTCCCGGAGGGAGGAAATTTTCGCTTGTTTAAGGAAAAATAGGCGTTTTTTGGCCTTTTTTCGGGGGACCCCCCCGCCCCGAGGTCTCCAACCCCCCTACCCCCTCCGGATTTTTCCGGCCCATGTATGCCTCAGACTTAACCATCATAGCGAAAAGTGAAACCTAGGTGGCGCTGGTGACATTCGTGGCCGGTCTGACCGCATAATTGTTTGTGTCAATTGATTGAAATGACCCGAGGGCATAACAACCCCTCACCAGCAAATGACCCCGGTCGACCAGGTCACTGCTTGCAAAGATACCGGTAGTCATGCATGTAACAAACAGGGGGTCTGGGGCTCTGCCCCGACCTGATACAGGCCAGACACCCTGATCAGAGACCGCTCCCCCAAAGACCGCATACCTCTTCTCGGTAGTTAAACATCCAGTAATCTTGTAAGCTGTAGTGTTACGTACGCACCGGTCATACATGGGCCGGAAAAATCCGGAGGGGGGGGGTAGGTGGGTTGGAGACCTCGGGGGGGGGGGGGGGCGGGTCCCCGAAAATGGCCAAAAACGCCTATTTTGCCTTTAATAAGCGAAAATTTCCTCCCTCCGGGAGGGGGGGAGCGAGGGGTATGGCCGGCCGAGGGGGGTATGGCCGGCCGGGGGGGGCGCTGATTGAGCCGAAATCGAGGTTGTTGTGTAAGGGTCTATTGTTTGTCATCTTACGTTATGGAGATTGCCCTGTCTGTAGTTTTCTATCCTGTTCTGTATCTATTCTTGCCTATCCTAAGCCTGAATCAAAGTCTAAGCCTGAAGCTAAGCCTGAACCTAATTGAATGAAAGGTGATGAAGTTAGGTATGTGCTATGACCTAACCTAAGTCTAAGGCTAAGCCTGAATGGTGAGGGTTTTTGAGTCGCATTTGTCTATGATGTGTATAAGCATGTCGTTGTTGTGTACATCACTGTTAAAATTGTACTACAAGCTTGTAAAGGGGCAAAGGCTGGGCCCTAATCACACTTGGGCCCTTTTGACCGACAAGCCAAAAAGATACCGGGTGGCCTTTAGTTAAGATACAAGGATTATTTCAGGCAGAGTGACCTGGTGCAACCGGTCATTTGTTGTGGAGGGTAATTACGCCCCGGCTCATTTCAAACAGTTGCGACAAACAATTACGTGGTCAGGCCAACCAGGAACGTCACCCGGTTTCACTTCTCTCTCTGATGGTTAGGTCTGAGGGTCATAGATTAGGTCGGGTTTATTATTTTCGATTCGGCCAACCGTACCTTCGTTTCGGCGAATTCATTTTCCTGCCCCCAATTTCTTCATTTCACTGAACTGTAATTTTGCCAACCGTTGTTTTAGTTCGTTCACCAGGGGACTTGGATGATGATACAATTACTTTCAAGCCGGAGTTTACACATCAAGTCTTCGGCGACAGGTAGGCACTACTTTAAGCTTTGATCGTTCTCTAGTCGTTTCAAGTTGGCAGATTTACGGTTTGAGCTGGGAGCTAATCTGCAAAATGCCAAGTTACTACTATGCTGTGTAACTGACATACGTAAAAGACTTCGGACCGCTGTGCTTTTAGGAATATATTTTAGTGGGAAAGTCTTCTTAGTTCATGAAGAATAATGGTAATCTTTATGCTAGCACTGATTTTTTCCATTAAACTGGTTCAGGTCTGCAGACATTATTCCAATTTAATGACAAACTCGATTGAAGAGATGCGCTGTTTTGCGTCAGGGTCACTCGACAATTTGTTTAGGAGCTATTTTTCAGTGAGATGATATTCGGTTACGTGGACTTGCGGGTGAACGTATTTTATTCGGCCGACTCACTGAACGTTTATGCAGGAGTAAGTTATGAAGATCGGATCGATAAGCATCAGTCTGATCTGAAGGTAACCGTCGGTTAGATAGTGGCTTTGTGTTAGTGTCTGGTTGCAGCCGGACGATGTGCTGGCTCGTCTAGGAGAAGCCATGCCCGACGGTCTTACCATTGAGACCAACCTGAACAACTTTACACGAGCTTTAGAGCAACCTTCTTCCTTTCTTCCGACACCCGAGGGTCGCTTGCTTACTGTCTACACACTGGAGAACGGTGCACAGCACATTGCTGTCCTATCGCTCACGCTACAGTGGTTTCAGAAGGCAGTTCACGGGCATTTGTGGTGTATTGTGTGGAGGATCCGACCGACAAGTTTAAGACTTACGTGGCTCGAATGCAGTCGTTGGCTTTCTGGTTTATTGATGCTGTCAGCTATACTGATTGTGATGATTGGCGTTGGAAATACTATGTTTTGTGAGTCCTTCTATCACCTATCTTACGGATAGCATATTTCTTTTCGTACTCATAGGTAGGAGGGGACCATTGGTAAAGGGGCTGAGAGGGGGTTGGCCCCTCAGGCTCTGACCTACTTACCTTAGGCCGCTGCCACCCCACTCTACAATGTTTTTGGAAGGATTTGTACAGAAAATTATGTTAAAAGTATGCCTAGATTAGTTAAGTGAGCTCAAAATAGCCAATTTTAACAAAAAAAATGTTCCAAAAAACCTTGGTTATAATTAAAAAATGGACTTTTTGGTTTACGGCCCCCTCAGCGCACTCATGATTTGAAAATTCTACCAACCCTCAGCCGAAATACTGGCCTATTATATCTGGCTACTATGTAGGCGACCAACTATTATTGGCACCGGTTAATTTTTAGGTACGAGAAGACAGGTTCGGGCGGTGAGCAGAAACATTATTTTGTTGGCTACGCTGCCATTTACAACTACTACGCTTACCCAGAACTGGTTCGACCAAGAGTGGCGTCAGTTTTTTTACTCTCCCTCTATTCCGGTTCTCAGCTGGCTTCCATTTTAGACAGATTCTTGTTCTGCCTCCGTTTCGCAAAGCTGGTCATGGGGTGCGCTTGCTACAAGCTGTCTACAATGATCTAATACCAGATTCGCGCGTTCTGGACATCACAGGTCATCATTTGAAGGCGTAATAGGGTTAGGCTCTGAGCTCATATTCCGGGAGTCGGAGTGGGTATAAAGTTCTAAAAGTCGCTAAAAGACGGACCCTCCATACAGCGGCCGGAAAAATCCTGAAGGAGGGTTTGTAGGTCTGGGGGCGGGCGCCGAAAAAAGTCCGGAAAACGCCTCTTTTGCCGTAAAAAGCGAACTCCGGCGGTGGGTAAGGTGTTTATGGCAGCTGAGGGAAGGGGTAAATCACATGTATGGGACCCTCTGCCTGGCCCCAGCTAGAAGTACTGGTCTGGTTGCTAACAAACTGGCTCAGAAAACACTATTTTTAGCTTAAAATTCGCTTTAATAGCTTTTGGAAGCGACTATGGTGTTTTCGCTGCTGGTATCTTTGGCAAATCGATGTTTTTAGAAAACCTTTTGTCATTTTCGTACCAAAATAGTCCTCCATTCATCGGATCGTAAACAGTTCATTCGACGTTTGGACGTTTTGCAAAAAAGTATAAAGGTGGACGCAATTTTCCGCTATGTGTCTGTGTCATACATCGGTCAGAAAAACGGGTTGGAGGTTGTCAAAATCCGAAAATTTTGGGGGACTGCCATACATGGGCCGGAAAAATCCGGAGGGGGGAAGGGGGGTGGGTGGCCGAAGGGGTGGTATGGCCGGCCGAGGGGGGTATGGCCGGCCGAGGGGGAGGGGTATACCCCCTTACCCCCCGGCCCATGTATGGGGACTGCCGATTTGGGGGTCGCGGTAATTTTGGCGGGTGAGTCCAGGACTATAGATAGGTCGAAGTCGGCTTCAGGTGGGTGGAGTGGTTTACGGGCTGGAGCCCAACTTGTGGGTGGCCATACCCCTCGGAACTCCTGAGACCCCTGCATGTTCTTTGATTAATTTTAGCAGAAGATCCTTCGGACAACTACATACGTTTACGTGATTTTCTGGACTGCATCAACTGCGCCAAGTTGGATAGCTTCAAGAAGGACCGTTTGATGTGCGGCTTTTCTCCAGAAATGATCGAACAAGCGAGATCGGCTTTTAAGATCCCCAAAGTAACATCACTTCTTCATCTTTTTTCAGTATTTTTCTTGTTTCAGCGGCAAGTGCGACGTGTTTACGAGATTTTGCGTTTAAAGCATACCACTCTGACCGATGCTGCTGCCTTCCGCAAGTTCCGTCTGGACGTGAAGCAGAGACTCAACAAACCTTTTCAGGTATTAGCCAACAGACTGTTTATATGCTTGTCTCTTCTTAATCGGAGACCGTGCAAAAATTGCGTAATCCTCTTAGGTAGGGCGTCCGCCATAGCATCACCTACTGAGGAGGGCGTTGTGGATAGAATTTCGTAAATGTAACCTGCAACTTCGAAAGTGTGACACAGAAGTTTTTCATTAGATGTATGCAGATACATAGAGTATAGATAAAAATGTCCGCCCCTTTTTCGAACTTTACTCAAACGGTTCGTTCTCAGTCATTTCTTTATCGATTTGATTCAAATGTTCGGGATTTCTAAACAAGATACCTGCATATTATGATGTGCATGTTTGGTGCGATAATTCCAATAGTACGTGGTGTTGGTTTTATGAGCCGAAAACTAATATCGCAGCCCTTTTCAAAATCTATAAGAATCTGATTGTGGCGACCAGTCAATGAAAAGGTTGAGTTTTCCCGTTTTACAGGAAATTTTAGTGTCGGAAATTGAAAATAAGAATTGCTTTCCTAAAACTGGAAGCGAGCTGGACAGTCGGCATTCGATTGTAGGGTCTGTTTAGAAAACGAAACGTGATTTGAGCAAGCTGGAGAAGGCGTTGTCGGAGGAGGAACTTAAACAAGCAGCAGTGGCACTGACCAGTGAGCAGCGGATGGCGCAACTGCAGAAGATGTTTGAGCAAACGATGGAGGAGTATCGCTGCGTGATCGATCGCTTAGAAACTCACTCTGCTGAATTCTCAGGTGTTCATATAGTGAGTAACGGTACTACTCATTAAATTTCTTGTTCGACGTACCTGTGTGCAAATCCCGCTACTGTGCGTACTTCGGTACCTTCGAATCGCCAGAACACCGGATATTTGACAGCTCGTAACTTTTGTTCCTGCCGATAAAGTAATGCTAAATCGCGATGTTTTTAAAACATGCCTCTCATTTCATTTTTTTCATCATTTTCTTACATTTGTGTTGTCTTCGGAAAAGTTATGCAGGTACATTATTTCGGTTGCTACTTTGTATCGCCTAACCATTGCTCTTTGCGTTCTGTTCTGCGTTGTTTTCGAATACCAACAAGAGACACCTACTAGAGAGAGGATATTCAAATTTTCTATACTATCCTGCGAAATTAAACCGGTGGTAGATTGTAGTTATTTGTGTATACATCGAAGAGCGTGTGTTGCACTGTGTGCGGAGAAATGGCTGGATCAGAGCCGCGAAAAGTGAGGGAGTTGTGAGTTCGGACAGCAGTACCTAACTTGTGACGCCGATAATTTCAGCTGATGCGTGGACTAACCACTGTGGATATTGAACAACGATACCGTATGCTTAACCATCCTTCAATCGATTATCAGTTTCCTATTGTCAATAGTGCACGTAAGAGGTCTATGATCTGAACTTGAATGCGTTACCGTATTTTGAGGGTGATTTCAGTTAGCTCAGTTGGCGCGAATTCAACCCCACATAGGCGATCATCTGTGGCGAGGCGGAAACCACTCGGAAAGCCGTTATTACGGACTGAACCATGTGCCGAGTTGGCAAGACAGGAGTCAATGAGGTCTCCGGCTAGCAGACTGGTCCGATTTACCCAACAGATGTCGCTCTACAGCCTCAGTCGCAACCAGCAATCTGTAACGACCATTAGAGCCCCGTCGACCCGACGATTTCGTTGTCAGAAGTTGTCAATACAACGGACTCAACCTCAGCTGTTACAGTTATGTTCGGCACGCAGGTATACATTCAGGCGCGGCACCCTACGACCCACGGTAGTCAGGCAATACTGTAAGCTGTTAGCGAGGCTTGACAAGCATGTCATGGCCAGACCGCTGACAACCGGCATTGGGAGAGAAAAAGAGCGGCTATTTCAAGAAACTTTGTTTATCGCTAAGGTGTACAAGCCTCGCCCCATTAAGCTGCAGGTCGACTCCCACATATTCAGAGTTCTTCATGGCAAGGCGATACGGGGACCTCTTTGCCAGGTACGATTTATAAGATACACTGCTAGGCAGTACTACAGTACGCGCCTACTCTACA
>JASANB010004743.1:0-47926 GCA_030248155.1 Sabatieria punctata
GGGCATTCCCACAGCTCATGGCCACCGGCCGGCCGCAGCACGGCGCGCGCGTGCAGTAATTAATTAGCGGCCGGCCGCCTGCAGACCAAGCGCGCGTAGTTCAAACAGGGTAACTGGCCGCTTAGCAGTGGCATTACTGACACCACATTTATACAATACAATGCAAGCGCACTCAACAACATAACAACAAATATACAACTGGCACAGCTACCGCAACAGCAGTTTCCAAGTACTGTTTCCCAGCAAGTTAATAACAAATAGCAAGTTAATTTATTTTTGGGCGAAATCGACTAGCAAATAGCAAATTCCTAGCGATTTGAGTTTTTTTTGGAGTCGAGAAGGAGAAGAACTCTGACCCGTCTCGGATGCAATTCGGGTTTTGCAGCCGCCTCTTTTTGTGCACCTCCACCATAATCCGGTCGCTCCCGGCCGAGTCTTTGGCCCCGACATCTCCTGGTTGCACTTGAAGCACGTCATTTTCGATACCAGCAAGTTGAACTGCTGCAGATACTCAAGCAGAAGGTATTCATCGTTGACTATCGCAAAGAAACGTTCATCAGACAAGTTACGGCAGGCCGTTTGAAACATTATTATATGACAAAGTAACTGGGCGGCAAGAAGCAACATTGCCTTTGCTTTCGGCCGGGTCAATAAACCGGTTCTGCAGCTATCACGCCACTGCTAAGCGGCCAGTTGCCCATTGATTCTCTGTCAAGGCCTTACGCCTTACCCTGTTTGAACTACGCGCGCTTGGTCTGCAGGCGGCCGGCCGCTAATTAATTACTGCACGCGCGCGCCGTGCTGCGGCCGGCCGGTGGCCATGAGCTGTGGGAATGCCCAGAACTTGTAATCGCACAAGAGAGAAAGTGCGCGAAATCTAATCGAAACCGATTAGATTTCTTGTTTTCTCGCCTTCAATAGCACCGCAGGTCATAAATACGTCCCCGCAGATTGAATTCTCAGTTGTAGTACAGTCGTGGTTTTCCTGCCGGTGTGTTACCGGTTTTGGTATCAGAAGTATCAATCAAAAAATTAATTTTGGAATCACGGCGAAAAGCATAGTGCAACAAGTCAAGTTATCTCATCAGTCATACGGAACATTAAGCTTTATTAAAACCTTGGAAGCAGGTCATGCATGTGCAAAGGGGTCATGTAGCCTAAAACTACAGGCTATTAAACGCTAGCCAATAGACTTTAGGAAAACCTAAAGTAAGCAGTTTAATTCAGTCACCTCAGGATTTCAACATCATACACCAGAACGTTTTAAAAATTACGTGAGTACGTACGTATTTGAACAAATCATTCATTTCCTGCCAAAATATTTTGAATTTTTTCTAATACGTGTCTGTCTTTCTCTGGGGCATGAAGTACGTACACGCATCTACGGACCACTGATCGTTAATTAGAGAAGCACGGCATTTGTTCAAAAAAAGATCAGTAAAGTTAGAAAAAACTTCTCCCAAGCTTACTTATGACTGAAACTGTGCCCAAGCGCTTTCGTTTAGAGTACGCGGAACCGCATTCTAATTTCCTGCGGGAGCCAGCAGCAAAGACAAAATTAAGAGTTAACTGACGGTCGGTTTGAGCCCCTAAATGGCGGCGCAGCACGCCAAGGGCCCGAGCCAGAAGCAGCTAATGGTCCAGATGACAAGCGCCTATCCTAGCTGGTGCGCAGGCTCCAAAAATAGCCATCCATCGCTTAAATTCGTGTCTTATTAGCGACCGGACGGATGGCCATCTCAAACGGCGCGAATCAATCGAATTACGGCCGTCGCGCACTGCCCACTAAATTAAACCACTGCAGCCGCTCGTCCCGGCCCACCCACAAACACCAGAAATCACATCTCGTTTAGACCAACGGCGTTAATTCGATTCGGATTACACCAACGATAAACAACGGTCCGGCCACAAACAATAATGGCGTCGATTACACACGCAAGACCAGCCACCAGCACAGGAAATGAAAACCGTGATTCATGGGCGGACAACTGGTGTCAGGGACACGTAAAAGGAAAACGAGCAAAATTAACTGAATCAACAGGTTTGGCTGTAAGGGATTTCTTCGACCATTCACACCGATTTAACTGACCCTGTACAAACATCTGTCGTATACGTAGGCAGGGCAGTTTATACTATGCCCTCAGTTTCATACCCCACCTACTGCACTCGCCCCAGACTTTTTGCAAAGCGCACTTGCCACCTCCTCCTCCTCAGGTTCTGTTATGAAATACCTCTCGCCGCCTCTACCCATCATCCGAGGAATTTTTGAAGAATTTCGGATAACAATATGCTTTAATAAAACGCAAATAAGTTCAAAACAGGCAATTCTAAAGAAAAATATACGAAAAACCTTGATTTAAGCAAAAAATCGGACTTTTTCAGCGCTCCATCGGCTCCTTGAGTTTTCCAAATTCTACCTTCCCTGGCCGAATTACAAGCTCATCTCTACCTCACAGCAACAAAAAAAATTGCGTCTATTGTTGGGAAGTCAGAAAGTCACACCAGAAGAGCTCATGCATACCCCTTAACCCGCTATGTCAATACTCTCATCCGCTCCACATCCGTCCATTCGTACCCGGTCAAGTATGCTTTCCTACCAAACTGTCATACACGCATCGTACTCACGGACAAGAAGGGGATCATGGTCAAAAATCGCCGTAAGGGCGGACTTTCCAGCTACGATAACTACTCCTCAACCTCTTCAGCTTAGCACCATCACGTTCAGCAATGGATCCGTACTGTATGCGATACGAGTTCGCCATTTTGTCTTAGCGAAACTGACATCATAGCCCTCCTCAAAACTAAGCTTAGACCTCCGGACAGCTGTACCGTCAACAAGGTAGTCAGCACGTAACAAATATGAAAGGAACGGCGGTAATTGGTGCGAAAAGCAAGTGAATAAGCAATTAGGGCGGCCAATCGAATTTCTAAGGCAGGTTGCTCTCCCAGACAAGCTGTTCAACAAAAATCCATACATTAACGCCAGCCACGGTCGAAGGCGCTAACAAAAAGGATCAAAAGCGGCCCAGTCAATCGATCACCGGTGGTCGCTTGTCAATCTAAGCTTACTCCAAACGCACCAATTAGGCCGAATCAGCTAAGCAGCTTCACGCACCGCGTCGCATAAATTATGTAGGCTTGTTTTGGCACCGTCCGGGCGCGCATTTCCCGACAGATGGGGTCTGTTTAGTGTGGGCAGCCTGCTGGCTACACATACCAGCCGCGCAGAGAACAGATAAAGCACTAGCAGATGGTTTTTAACGCGTCTGATAAGAAACTAGATCACGCTGCTCAGCCTGATCAGACATTACGAGACCTTTAACTAGCTTGCGCAACACCCGCGTAATATTTCCTAGCTTTGGCAGGTCTTTTGGAGCTCTTCAATTGTGTGATGTTGTTAGCAGAATACGATGAAAAATTCGGAAATCTTGGGGCCCAAGCTTTATCACAAGCCAAAGAATGCACTGTCTTTTTTGCCCTAAAGCCAGATACAGAAAGTATAGATAACAAAATTTACCCAATTGAGTCTTTATAAAGCAGTTGAATTTTCTAAAATTTCCTTAACAACAATTTTCAAAAGGGTCTTGAGTAAAGTTCTGACAGGACTCGGTGAGACATTTCTGCTGCTATCAAACTTTTCCCTGACCAGACACCAAATTCCCTGACTTTTCCATGACTCCCTGACTCTCCAGGTTCTGCACGAATCCTGACAGATACCATGATGGTACCGGTACCATATATGGTACCCCCACGTTCGGCGACTGTGGTGGTACCATATATCATGGGTGCCACTACGTACCATATATGGTACGAAATCTGAACAGAGTGGTACCATACATGGTACCGGTACCGGTATAAAATTCGAAGGTAGGGGCACCATATATGGTGCCGGTACTACCCTAGGTACCGGAACCGGAACCATAAAAGGCGTTAAGTGCCTGACTGTAGCAGCAGCTACCTATGTTATGTAGTATTACCCATACATGTAACAGGGGGTCTGCCCCCACCCGACTTAGGCCAGCCAGACCCACCCCCACCCCCCGGATGGGGACTCCCTCCGATTTTTCTGGCAAGTAAATTTTTGAGCAAATTTTTGCAATTTTTTACAATTTCAGGCACAAAAATTGCCAAAATCGCCCGCAAACAAAGCACTTTTTAGCTGTATTTCAGCCCAAATTAGCGTTTTCTGGCGATTTTCAGCCCAAAAATTGCGATTTTTGAGCGTTTTTTAAGTGTCCAACCCCCTCCCAAAATTTTGGCTCAGACCCCCCGGCCGGCGCCAGACCCCCCAATTCCCCTCCCCCTTCGGCGGATGACCTGTTACATTATATTTTATTTTTTTTTATTTTATTTATTTTTTCGCCCAAGCATGCCCAGGCAACATGTATGGTATTACCTATTATTAGTGGATTGAGAAGAAGCAAGCGAAGACAGGTTAGGAAAAAACTCAAAGATGTGTAATGAAAAACGTGACGCCCAGTTCTTTACTCGCTCTTTCTTGTTAAAAAAGAAGAGAACAGTGGAAGGTAGGTAAAGTTTAAAAACTCTAGCTCTCTCTGACTCTGATCGATCTCTGCCCCGTCCCGCCTGCCAACACGACGCGACGATAGTTATGTCCTGCCAACCCAAGGACCAGAAATATTCTTCCATCGAGTCGAGAACAAACAACCGTGTCCCCCAACCCTCGCGGTTCCGATATTATTTATATATTTATATTTAGGGATGCAAATGGTATCCGGTATTATTTGGTATTATTCGGTATTATTTGGTATTTTCTAGGTATTTGGTATTATTTGGTATTTGGTATTTTTTTATACCAAATAATACCAAATAGTTTAAATAACTAAACAATTAGCTTTTAAGCGATAAATTCTGCATATTTTGCACTGTATACTCTGTCAGAGCGCTTCTGTTCAGAGTTTTCTCGTTATTTCTAATTTACTAAAAGTTTAACAATGCAGATACGCAGAACAAGACGTCTCTTTACCGTTTCTGAGCAACAAAAGAACAAGGAATTCTGACCAGTTTAGCTTGTAACAACCATTCATGGAAAATTCTCAAAAAGTGGGAGTGGGCGCCCCATGAAAGGACGCAAGGCGATTTTGGGGGAAGGGGGGCTCCGAAAAATCTGGGTTTTGGAACGATGTCGTTTATGGACGGCCCCTTTATCGAGACCGAGCCTAGACCGCAAACGTCACAACGTGCTTGCCCAGTCAGTGAAAAACACCCAAATTCTACTCGTTTGCTTTCTCGACATGACTAGATTTCTTTTAGATGAAACAAAAACTCTTCCACTGAGGCAAAACTTATGATTTTTGCTGTAAAAACAAAAAGTGTGACTTTGCGCTCATTCCAAACAGCTAGCGACCTGTTTAGCAACTATTTGGAATTATTTGGTATTATTTGGTATTATTTGGTATAGAAAATACCATCTACTATTTGGTATTTGGTATTTGGTATTTTTTATACCATTTGCATCCCTATTTATATTTATTTTGTTGGGAGATGGAGATCACTCCGGTTTAACAAAAATGACTAAATGTGGTATCAAAGGTCCCTCGTGGTACCCTCGACCTCCTGATTATTATTTCAAACATCAACATCCAATTACTACATACTATATTCAGCTTTACCTCAGATACGTGCTTTTGGTTTCGGAACAAATCCTGTAAAACGTGCGCACCCTAATTGTAAATCTTTAGCAAATATGACCAAACGCGATATCAAAAACAACTGCTTTTGACTTCTACATTATTGTTTTACACACCAGCCCATCCATAACCATTTACTGCATGCTATCTCAGATTACGCGCTCTAGTCATATCGCCTTACTGCATCGATTATCGGCCGATTTTTCCCGGAACCCCACTTGGAAAACTTGCTATAAAATTCATACGTATGGACGTACATTCGTGCCCAAGGCGGGATCGGTAGACCATTATCTTAGCTACAGAATTAGCACAGTTAGAAAAATTGGGATCGAAATCCCAGGACGGTGGCCCTTTTTAAAGGACGACAAAATGCGTCCACGACCTCCACTTGCTAAAACAATCGTAGCATTTGAGTCCTAAGACAGATATGTCTGCCTAAGAGCGTATGGGTAGATATGACAATTTGCTATCGATTAAGCATAAGTATAACCGTCTTCTTCCAGGCCCCAGGACGGTGGCCCTTTTTAAACGACGATCAGCACCACGAAAAAAGTAGAAAAAATATGTATTCTAGGTCATCTTTTGAAAGTTAGCCACCAATTTTACTGAGTGAGTAGGCCTACCTTCGGTGCATATATTGGCGCATTTACTCTTAAAGAGTCCTTGAACATCAAATTAAAATTAATTAAACAAACGGAAATGAAAAATTAGAGATTTCGACTACCCCTTACTAAAACAATCGTAGCATTCGAGTCCGCTTACAGAGAAGTCTGCCCAAGAGCATATGGGTAGATATGACGATCTGCTATCGATTAAGCATAAACATAACATAACAATCTTCGTCCAAGCCCAAGGACGGTGGCCCTCATTAACCAAAAAATGGCCAAAATGATCTAGACATGAAACACTAATCGGCGCAAGTAGTGCTCCAGATAAATCCCGGACCCCACCGAACTCGGACCCCCAGCCTGGTACGGAAACATGGCTCTTAGACTCGGAACCCACCCAGGGACCGTAGTTAAAATCACGAAATTTTATTTACAAAATTTTGGGGTACATTTGGACACCTGTCATGTCGCAATTTCTCTGTTGGATTGAGGTGCTTACGTTAGTCATAAACTTTGTCATTCCGTTCCGGCCATTACTTCTTACCTTTAATATTTTGCCGTGCTAATTTTTGTTATTGCATTATACACTATGTTGGTGCTACTTTGTTTTTATAGACACTTGATTGGTTCATTTATCCCGGCTCTGCTGAGACGTTGATTTATGGTGCTTCAAAAATGTCGTTCAAAGCTTTTGACGGCTTGTAAAGTAGAAATATGCAAGGTTCCTAGCGTTGTTTTGTTTTTTCGTGGTGTATGTGCCTTTCTCTACCAGTGCATTCTTAGCTTCTTCCAGCACTCTGCGGTGGTAACTGGCGTTTTTTTGTCCCGGCAGGTGCAGCGCTGCTTTGTGTGCTTTCAAGGCCACTCTACTTTCCTCACAGATTTTCACCGCCTCTCGCAGCTCCACATTAACAGCCGGCTGGTGCGTGGACATGCTGCGCGCCGCCTCCTGGCGAATTTGTTTGAAGATCGGCTCGAGAATTTGTTCCAGGTCGGCCGTCTCTCTCGGTCTATCGTCTTCTCCTCGGTTTGCTGTGCGCCCACCTGCTGCACCATTGTCTCGCGGTTGTTTCGAAGTTCGGGGTGGTAGGCGGCCAACGAACCGATATTGGTCAAAAAGCAGAAGTAGGAAGCGAAGTTGGTGCCGACATCGCAAGGCCAGGTTCCGTTCGATGTCGTCTTGCCGCTCCTTCATGAATGAGGCCCACTTTCCAACCCGTTTCAACGCCTGTTCGTACAGATTGGTAGTCGGTATCGGAAGATTCTTTCTCTCTTCCACATCTCTTCGTTGGCCGAGTTGATAAGTGTTAAGCCGAACGAAAATTTTCCGAATTTAGTTGGTAAAAGTTAGTTAAAACTTTTCAAATTTGAATTTAGTAAGTAAAAGTTAGTAACTAAATTTGCTCTCTGAGTTTAGTAAGTTAGTCAAAAATTATCGAGTTACTTAGTTATGAGTTTAGTTAAAATAAACTAGCAGAAATAAGGTCATTAATGCAATGCATTTAACCGATTTGTTTTAGCTCTGTAGACCTCATTAGGTTCATAATATTCACAAAATAACAGTGTTTCTCATTATTTTCATAAAAATTTCGAAATATGACCGTTAGTTTGTCAAAAAGCTGCATATCAGGACAGGAACAATGAAAAATAAGAAATATGTGGACAAAACAACTGTTTATTTACCTTATGGTTAATCTAATTTTAGGGGATCTGTTTTCCTATTCATTGGATTGGGAAAGAGGGTGGAGATAGACAGACTTCATACAGTCGTGCATATATAGTATGTACGTACAGTAAAACGGAGGTTTCGATGATTGCCCCACCCCAGCAAAAGCCAACCTCCAGATCGGATCCTCAGGAGGACTTCCCCTCCGATTTTCTGAAGCGCAATTTTCGGGCCAATTTTTTTACAATTATAGGCAAAAAATTGCTAAAATTGCTTGTAAAGTAGTTGCTTTTAGCTGTCTGCGTCTGGGCCGTATTAGCAATTTTTTGCGATTTTTAGTGCTCAATCCTCCCCGATTTTGGCTCAATCCCCCCTGACCGGAGTCAAACCTCACAACCCCCTTTGGCGGATGACCTGTACATACATTGTAGGTACGTACGTATGTACATATGCAGTATACAAAAACCATTGCGAATGCCAAGAAGTATTCTCTTTTTTTCGCACCAGCATTGGCGTTTACCACCAGTGAGACCTCGTGCCCTCTTTGTGAAAGACCCCAGAATCGAATAGAACCTGAATGAGACCCCAGAAGTTTTGAGAATTTAGGCTCCAAAATAGACATCTATGGCTAAAGCGTCTATCTTTAACACTTTAAATAAACTGAATGTTACTAAACTCATAACTAAGTAACTCAATTTTTTACTTAGTAATTTCCTGAAAATGAGTTTAGTTTGAGTTGAGTTTAGTTAAGCGAAACCTGAGTTTAGTTAGTAAAAGTTAGTAAATAACTAACTGAATTCATCCGGCACAACACTGGAGTTGATGCAGAACTGAGCCAGGCCGAGCGCCTGCCAATGCATGTTCAGTCTGCTGGAAATACCGTAAATGGCCTCTTCTGGCAAACACTTTACTTCTGCTTCCACTCCCAACGTCTTATTGACCGTCTCTCGCGTTCTCGTTTGCAGCTTCAGCTGGACGGCCGTCAGCTGAGGGGCCGGGATTGTACAGTGGGCAGGTATTGAGAAAGTACCTAATATCAGGTATCAGGTGCAGGTATTGCAAAAGTACCCAATCAGGTATCAGGTATAGGTAGGTATTCACAAAAATACAGGTATCAGGTATTAGGTATCAGGTATTTTGTTAAAAAAAGTTACAATCCAGATTTTAGCTGAGAAATTGATCAAAATACCAATTTAGGCTTGAAAGACAGCTAAAATCAGTTTAGTTACGGTCGTTTTAGTATTTTTTCATCATGAAACTGCATAAAATGATAAAAACGCGCTTTCAAAATTATTGTAGGGGTGCTGAATCGCTTTGCACATCCATCTCTGGTGGTGTTGACTTTGCCAGACAGAGGAAAGCTTCTTGTAAACCATTTTTACCAGTATGTCCCTCTACTCAGTGGCTTACCCAGGATTTTTTTTTGAGATTTCTTTTTTTGTTCGGCCATGGTTAAATAGGTGCGGGAAAATTTTGAAAATTTACGTTCAAAACCTGTTTTGAAAAGCATTGTGAGTACAAAAAATAGCAGAAATTAGCGGTTTTTGTAGTTTGAAAAGGTCTGGTTGGGCCACGCTCCAACCAGGTACTGTTGTTTGTGTATACACATACACATTTACCATACACAAAAATACACATTGTTTTTTCAATGTGTATACACATACACATACACATACACATTGAAAATTCGAATACACATTACCATACACAAACAGTAATCAAAATGTGTATTTTTGTGTATGTGTATTTGATCGGCAAAAATCGATAAAATTTCGAACTGAATCGTAAAATTTCTATGTTTTTGCTGCAGTACTAAACAGTAGATATCCTCATAAAGCCTTCAAATGGCCTAAGTAACTCGACTTCAAAGCTATCCAAGGTTTCAAGCAGCAGACATTGACAGATTCGATTTTCCTAGCATTTCTTACTGAAAATCTACCAAAAAATTGCTTTTTCAGTACAATACACATACACAAATATACACAAAAATTCACATTGTTTTGCTGCATGTGTATACACAAATTACCATACACATTCGAAGGCAATGTGTATACACATACACATACACATACACAAACGGAAAATCCAATACCAAACAACAGTACAACCAGGGCGGGAAAATTTTGAAGAATTGGCTTTCCAACACGCTTTTTTAATGAACAAATTTGTCTTAAACTACCATTTAATGCCTTTTGTTTGTACCTGAAACCTGTACCTGTTTCAGACCAAAAATACCCAAAATCAGGTAGGTACAGTTCAAAAGTACTCGATCAGGTATCAGGTAGGTATCAGGTGGGTATTGCAAATCTACCTCATAATCAGGTACAGGTACAGGTATACCTGATCCACAGTACGGGATTGTCAGATGTGCAGCCAGCTCGACGGCACGGCCCTGAGCCACCACCACCTCGTTGTATCTCTCTTTCAACTCCTCCACCAGCTTTCTCAGACTACGTCGGTGCCTTTTCGCGTCGCTGTTCTGCGCCGCGTCTTTAAGGGTATACCAGCTCTCGTACTTGGTCGCTTCCATTTTGTCTTAAATTTTGCAGAAAGCTCGGAAAAATAGAAAAGTATCACCGGAAAATCAAACCTAAGGCTTTTCCTAACTAATTAGGTGATTTTTTATGATTGGCAACTTAAAATAATATAACAAACACGGAAATTAATCGAATTCTACCTCCAAGGGCAAAAATATTTTCAAAATTTGATTAAATTATGCACATTTTTAAGTTTGTAGCGCGTTCTGAGCTCGGCTAGGATTTCTAAGCTAGATAAGTTCGCTCGAACTGGACTCGCAACCGAGTCGAGCCCGGCTTTTTCAGGCTCGTGAACATCTCTATCCGCAATTCAAGCTCTATTTGCGCTGACAAGCGAGTCATAATGTGTAGCGGAACTCGGCAGACAAAGAACAAACGACAAAACCACAGACAAAGCACGCACGAGTAGTAAAGGTAGACCGTAGGTACGATAGGTTCAACTTTTCAGTAAAGTCCTATTTGTGAGCAGTTCTGACTGAATTGTAGGCTTTCTTCTGATTTGTTCCAGGCTGGCCGATAGGTTTGACTGTGTTCTTGTGTCGACACACCAATGCTTTCACTTTCTTGCTTATGGTTCTGAGGCAGAGCTGTTGTAGAGTAGAAATTAGCTGTCAGTCAATTACCTGTTCAACGTCAAATAGACCAGCGGAGTGATGGCGCTGTTCAGAATCCAGAGCCAGTTGGCCAGCTGGAAAGCGTAGGTAATCGGCGGCAGCACATCCAGGGCGCTCCAGAACTGGCTCAGAAACACACAGTAGATGCAGATGGCACTGGCTTGTTTCAGAATCAGCTTCTCTCTACTGTAGCTCTGCTGTTTGACCTTTGTTATCGGCTTTTTGGGATGCTGTTATAAAATAATAGCACTTGTCCTGCATCTTTACACACCAAAAACTACAACGTCCGTTTGTTCAGGGAGGGTTCCAGCATTGAAATCGCAAAAAAAATCGCTACTATTTGGAGCTTTGAAACAAGTCACAAGGTAAAACAGCGTGATAAGCAAAAAGGTTGAACTTGTGAAAATGAGGTTTAGGTTCGCTATAGGTTATACCAAGAATCTTCTTGGTTATACTGTTGGAGAGATTGGTGCCCAAGGTGAGTAGTTCACATACGTTATATTTCATCCAGATGACCAGACCTGCATAGAAGCCCAGTGTGCTAAGCATAACGGATGTGCCTTCCCACCAGCCGATTCGGTGGTAGGGCAGAGCCCACTCTGTCGTGAAATCCATGTAGACATTATAGCTGCTTGGATGGTAACTAAAATGTTTTCAATCAACTGTTTCTACATATGTAGGTTCCAGGTTCATGCATTGAGTGAGGATAGGAACAGGGCGTATTGCTGCGATATCTCTTAGAGACTGACATGTAGCTGAGTTTCGGAGTCATTTGAAGCAGGTGAATGCTGAATCCGTTGAGCCAGGCCAGCGCGATCCAAACCTAAAGGAAACTATCAAAAGACTACTATTTTTGGTAGTAGATTATGATTTACGTATGCTCTATTTTTATCAAACAAGCACTGTTCCCACTCAGGTTTTACGAACAGCAGAAATCGGTTGATAGCTATGGCCAGACATAGAATGAGGTACGTGTGCCAGGCGTACGGCGAAACACTTCCGAAATATAGTTTGTTGATCCTGAAGTCATGCACAATCAATGCGTTGCTGTACCGGAGATTTCCGCTATAAAATTCATGAGTATGGCTTCTACTAATAGGTGGTCAGAAAACTGGATTCATAGACACTCATTTTCCAGTTAAAAGACCATGTTCTTAGTTAGATTGGCCAATTTCAACCTACAAGTATATGTTTTCAAATTAAACAAAAGTTGTCTATCATGAAAAACAAAGCCAGAAGTACGTAGTGAAGATAAAACGTGATTCTGGTTTTTGTTTCGAACACAACACAATACAGTATTCAACACTACATTTCTTTGTGAAATTTCAAATCAAGTTTTACAATTCAACCGCAAAATGGTCAGCATGTCTGGAACAATCGTCTAAATAGATGAAAAACAATTCAATTTTTGACCAAAAAGCCGGTTTGGCGGTAAAAATAACATTTTCTAGTTAGAAGACCATGGTCTTCAAAAGGGCACCGAAAAGTGACCCTCAATTTGGGCATTTTACAGTATAAGACTAGGTTTTATAAGTGGAAACCTCCGGTAGTTGCTGCTTACTGCAGCAATTTCATTTTTTAAGCAATTTGTTGACACTTTTCTCACTTCAAACTGTTGCTGTATTTGAGCCAAAATTGCTCATTGAGCTTAGTGATTTGTAGTAGAAAACCTTGATCAACTTTTACTCAGACCGTCTGCTCGACTGATGGTGAAGCCTCTCTTCTTTCAGTGCATAACCCTTTTATTACATGATAGTGCTACCGTACCAATAGGGAATCTGCTGTCTGGGGTTAAACAGTATCAGCAGACCGACAGCCAAGTGCATGGCCAGGTTGATGAGGTCGGAATAGCCCAGGTGTCTCATCATCTAAAGCATATACAGTAGTTGAACTTAAAAGCTATAGCACCTTCCACTGATACTTTCATGCAGGAGTGCGCTTTCAAGTCTTTGTCCGTTAGCAGCACTGCAAGACATGGTACATAGACGCTGAGCACAGCAAATGCTGTCACCGTGTAGGACAAACCAACCACTATAGTTTCCACCGTATGCCCAACTGATTCATTGGCCATTGCTTTGCTACATAGTTCTGACTGACTCAAATGGAGAATGAATTCATTCTGCAAATTACGCTTTGTCCTTAAATAATTGCAGGCACGCACTGTCGGTGTTGCTATGGCTACCAGTACCAGTAAAAGTATAATTTTGACTTACCGTATTTGCTCTAATAAACCGACTTGGCACTTTAACAGAATTTGTTTTCAGTCAATTTTTCATATATACCTAATCAGCAGCATTATTTAGAAATTTAAACAACTTAGCTAAAAACATAATTTTGACGCTGTGAAAATCAATAGCTATATATACAGTTGAACCTCAACAGTGACCTGGAAAGTGTCCAAAATGAAGGTGACCATCAAAATGCTGAAATTCAGTTTCTAGAAGCTCTGAGACCAGGTAGTTTGAATTTGCGTGAGTATGTATTTTTGTAATTTTTAAGCAAATTCTGAAGAAGCTTTTCTGCAATCAATGGATTTCGTTTCTTGCCTTTATACCTGACAACAGTAAACCTCGTGGATGCTGCGATGCGAACACGAACACGGCTGGCGTGACTCTAACAAGGCCACCACCTTAACCTTTGCAATTTTCTGGGTCACTGGGTCACCCCGCAGCGTAGAATTTCATACCCCCTAAAACTCATCCCACGGATGAAATTTTATATAGAATCTCATTTTTACATGTGACTAGTAATTCGAATCAGTCATTTTTTGGCAATTTTTTTCACAAAGTTGAAGTAGTTCTTTTTCATGGTCGATGTAGATTGCTTGTTTCATCATGACATCGTTTCGCTCAAGGATCGTGGGTTGGTACAGTAGCTGATCCATTTGCTGGTTTTCCCTGCGCGGTTTGTGTACACATTAATCTTCTTCTTCATCAACATCTGCAGAAGTACTGTTGTGCTTCAGTTGTGCTTTAGTTTTCTAACATGATCTTCAGCTTTGAGATAGGATGGGCTTAAGATAACTGGGTCTTTCTGTCGCGTCGGTGGCGAGTGGGGTTTTGCTGCAGGTGTGTAGCAAGAAGGGAGTGAAGAATTAGGTGTTAATCAAGTTAGTACTGCTAATTATGCCTTATATTTGCGTGCTTAAAAACACTAATGGCACCTCCGTTGGACCGAGGCCGAAATACTGTAGTGTAATCGAGGTAAAGCTGCATAGCTGCATAGAATAATTATCTCCGGATCGGGAGCAGCTGTTTGATACAGGTTCTGTTTTACAACACGAATTATATTTATATTATATTTGCCCCAGAGACCCACAAAAATCCAACTTCCTGCCCTAAAAAGTCGACAAAAACCCCTTTTCGATAGACTTGGTAGCAAAACCCTACATACGACCTGAAAAAAGGTCCGCCCCCCTACGCAATAACCAAACCAGCCCGAAATGTAAATCATGGGTAAAATAACCAACCAAACCAAGCAACCCTTCAAACTTTTCTCGCCCTGACCCAACTAGACCTCTTCAAAACTTTCACCCCATTGCCCTTGGTACGCCACCGATTCTATCTCCCTTAATTAAGCTGTTCAATAAAAAACAGGATAGCAGATGTTCAGTTAATAAACAACATCAACAAGCTGACGCCACAGCATTACAGCTAGCTGTAACCTTTTATGGAACTGAATTAGTATTAGATTTAGTTTGTATTACTTACTAATCTCACTAATAGCGCTTCGGTTCTCTTGTTGAAACAGAACAAAACACCAAATATGAACTTTGCAGTTGTATCGGTGGTTATCTGTGTTGTCCTCGGCTGCTGTTCTACGGTTAATACCAAGGGTCTGACTTCTATACTTAGGCAACACCATCTATTTTACTACTTTTAGCCACCTGTGAAGAGTGCATCTCCTACGTCGATGATCTGCGAAAGGATGAGAATGATGCGTCGAAAATTTGTGACCACTACATGAGCCTGGTCAAAGATCAGTACAACTCTGTTCAAAACAGTGCAGAGGTAACTCTCTTCTTTTCCTCCTACTCTTACTTTACAATGTTTCAGTGCGTAAAAAAGGTGACTTTCCTCAAAAATATCGTCACAGCTGCCTTTCCGACCGAAACCAGTAAAGGAATTTGTCAATTTGGGGTACGTATGTCTTGAATTATTAACTAAAGTCGACAAAATTGTTGTTTCTAGTGGTTCGGCCGTTTCTGCGAGTTGCCTCAGTCTGCTGCAGAGCTTCCTGAAGAAAAATAGACACAAAGTACTGTACGTAAGCACGATTGCACAGTAGGCAATGTAAAAGTAAGTACTTAGTATTTGTGCGTCCTATAGAAAAAAGTCAAATCTTTTATGCAGAACATACAAACTAGCTAATTCAGATTTAGATTAATATTTCCTGTTCAGTAAGTGTCGTGATGAGGCGTTGGTCTGGTTAGCAGAGGCCACGAATTCAATACTCTGCTCGGCTTCCAATTGTTGCAGTCTCATCTGCCGTCGTCGCTTGATCTGCTGAGCGTACAAGAACAACATACAAACGCACAAACAGATCAGTAAGGCTTGTAACAAAGCCAAAAATACGGTAACCAGACAGGTCATGTTTTGCGTTAGACACACGGCTAGTGCGCCGGGCGCAGGTCTCCGCTCCGGCAAACTCTTGTCGTTCAAGTTCAAGTTCTCCTCCAAATTGCGCGCTAACTCCCGGTCTCTGGGTTCCAGCAAATTGAGCAACTGCGGAAATCTGATGATTCGATTGTCGAATGGTATTTTGATCGGCGGCGGGCTGAGCTGTAGCTGCGTGTCAGTGACGACTTGGTATTTTTCTTCGCTTAGGTAATACGACCTGGGACCGTAGGTGGCGGCAGAACGCCGAAATCGACCGGATTTCTTTGAAACCTCCTTTTTGTTGCATGACTATAGTAGTGAGAAGAGTTAGTCCAAAATAGAAGAAATCTACGTACAATATGTACCAGGTGGCAATTTCCTATACAAGGCTTGACCAAGCCCTTAAAAATGAGTCTGGTTGCGTTTGGAAAGCCGAAGAATTTTATTCTGCCGCGAAGTTTCTGGTCTCCAACTTGGTGCCAGTTTGCTACGAAGTTTTCGTCGACTGGACAGCTGAAGAAATAGAGCTAAGAAAGAGGTTGAAATTAAAACTGATCACTGAATGCGGACATTGTTCGTTTCTTTACGTTATGTTCGCTTAAAAGAGTGTGATTGTTCAGGATTATTAGGACTCTTCTTACTTACCCGTCCGGGTCATAAAGATGCAAAGTTTGCTTAGAATCCAGCGGTTGCGCAACGACGTCGCTTACTTGAAATCCAAGATCTAAGAAAAAAGCACTGATAGCAAACTGTCGGAGCCTTTAACAGTCCGGCACTTAACCCTATACAGTATAAGGTACCGGTACCCTATAAGCATACATGTAACAAGTCATCCGCTGAAGGGGGAGGGAGTTGTGGGTCTGGCGCCGGCCGTGGGCCGAGCCGAAATTCTAGAGAGGGGATTGTGCACTAAAAACGCTCAAAAATCGTCAAAAATCGCTAATTTGGGCTCAAATGCAGGTAAAAAGTGCTGTTTTACAGTCGATTTTGGCAATTTTTGTGACTGAAATTGTCAAAAATCGCAAACATTTGCTCACAAAATTGCTTGCCAGAAAAATCGTCTCGGGGGTCCCCATCCGGGGTGTCTCTATAAGGAACCGGTACCTAGGGTAGGGATAGAATATATCGTACCGGTGCCTTATACAGCGATAAGTACCTGACTGTTTACTTAAAAATTCATTCCTTTCGACAAACATAACTTTCTGCTCGCTCCTCGTGTCAAAGAGTAATTTTTAGGGTATAACCTTTTCTAAATTACCCTAACCCATCTGGTAGAGCGAACACCGACGAACACAAATTACTAACTTAAGCACGAACAATTGTGTTCCCTTCTTTCTTTTGTTATCCGTGAGTTCGCTGTGTTGGCGCGTTTACGTCCTTCATATGTATGTGTTGTTGAGCGCCACTAGTAGTCTCAGGCTAACACATCTGTTTAGAGAGTAAGCGAACAAAAACGTTAGTGTTCGCCTAAATGGGTGATGCGATTTCTAGGGTTAGTCATACTTGAAATGGGCGAATTGTCCTGGAGATCAACTTGAATATAGCCGGTTTCTCCGATTTCCACTCTATCAGTTTCAACAAAATTTTTGTCCAGCACTTTTAAACTGAACTTTGGCTTCAAAATCGTTGGTCTGTCTGGCTGCACTACCACAGTGTCTAGACTAGATCTAAAATTTGCTGTATTGTCTATGATACTCTGCATACATGAACACTGGTACCTGTTTCTATTTTCGACTTGCACGCGATAAGAGACCTCGATATCGTCCGAATTTCGGTGGATTTGACACGTCACTTGAAGCAGTTTGTCTCTGACAGTTATCAGTTCAGTACTGGAATCTTTGAGGAACAGTACGTTGTTATACACCGATGTAAGGCTAGTTTTCTGCAAGCAACTGTGATATCCAAATAGTACATAGTCAGGGATTTCTCGATAGCTATGTGACCGACCGATTCAATCTGAAGTTATCAATCTGTAATGTAACAAAATCGCAAAAACCTTACAAGCAATTCTATCATGTAATTTCATCTCTGAAATAGTAAAAAATAACAAAAATTTGGCTAAATAAGTAGTTTAAAAAATATAAGGGGTTTCGACCTCGTGTTCGGTCGGGAGTCTGGTCTAAAAGATTTATATAGCTGAAGCACTGTTAAACGCTGTAAATTTAAATCAATTCGCAAACAAATGACCGAGAACCAATGGTTGGATATAAATTCTAAAAAGCTATGTTGTACTTTTTTGATCGATACCATGTACATACTATATAACGTACTAACGTGTAATGACTTAGGGTAACCATTTGTCAATAGGTTGCCGTTTGCAAGATCAGATACCGATTTAGAGGTTCCACATCCATCGTACGGAATTTGCAGTTCGAACTCGTAAGCGTTGTCCACAGTCTGAACGCACTGCTCACTTGGCTGAGACAGTTTGTTACCCTTGACTTGGAGTCGACCCGAAACCACTTTGAGCGATTCTCCTGTTACCACCATAAAGTCATGGTTGCACTGGAGCTGAACTGAAACCGTAAATTCAAATAAAAATTGGGTAAAGAACGTGTATCGTACGTACTACGTAGGCTGGCTAGGAAGTTGTTTAGGAAATGCAAACCTACAGTCTATGCAGTCATCTAAGTCAGCCATCTGCAGTTGTGGGTTGTTGAGTTTGAGCGGAGACCTGGCCATAAGTCGATTGCCGACATGACTCAGGTAGCAGAGCTGGTGCGCTCTGTCGTAGGTGTAAGAGCGACAGTAACCGTCGGTCCACTGCAGACATCTCTGCTCGCACTGGGTCACGCTGGTGACCAACTGTTTGCGCTCGTCAAACACATTTGTTACGCCTGCATTTTTCACACGGAACAGATTGCACTGGCGCTCGTTTAGAAGTTCTGAAAAATGCAAACTTTTTGCTCTGCATACCTACCAGGTGAGTGAGTAGTGTGCGTGCACACCACTAACTATAAAATATGCTTAGCTATTTTAGGCATAGTTAATTTACTTTGCTCTAAATTTCAAAACTGTCACCTAAATCCATTCATTCAGAATTCAGAATCCACTCGGTTTCTGTTTTGTACAAAATTTTTCGATTTTCTTAGATCAGTTTGTTTCTAGCCACAGTACTTGACATAGTCTTGGGTTTTTTCAACACGAAAACATTAGACACTACCGTAGCAATTTACAGATTTTCTGAGAAAAGATTGTGGGACATTACCCCCATTAGCGGAAACCTATAATATTAACTTAAGACTAAGAGTCTAAGATTTAATCTAAAAGTAAGTCTAACTTCATCCTAAGGTTCATTCATCCGGAACCTACGCAGAACCCCAAAACCTGATCACAGTGCTGAATAGAAGCACTCGGTTCCAAATAAATAAGTGAGGGATTGTGTCACTGTATCTAAATGGGATAATCAGCGCATTATGCATACCGTTTCCCTCGCAATTGGGCAGCTAAACCTAGCTTAAGCCTGTATATAGGTATGTATGCCACCACATTGCACATTTCACGTACCTTGGCCTCTGCAGTTGTTTTCATATAAATCCCATTCACTGTTGTCAGTAAAGAATTGGCCCATCAAACGAACAGTATTGGGACTGACGAACAGCAATTTGCACTTAGCTGCAGTTTTACTGAAGAGCACCGATTTGCACTGAGCAAGGCCGACGCAGCTGGAGAGACAAAATTGCAAAGTCACTGAGTCGAGCGTCTTCAATACGAAGCTGGAGTTCAGTTCTTTCTTGCCGGCAAACAGTTCAAATGCCCATGAACGGTCAGCGCAGAAACCAGCTGTTAAATACATAGAACCTATACACACAGGGTGTCCTATGCTAAAGTGTTCCACGCCTGATCGTTATCGCGCCACTATGTGAACGGAATTTAACCAAATTTGACACAAATACAAAGTGCCAAAAGTAACTTAGATGCCTATTTCATCCTTAGCTGCCTTAGATGCTGATGAATTTTCAGCGACGTCCGTTGCCTAAAAGGTGAGTTTCACTTAGCTGAAGACATTCTGTGCGAATTACCTGTTTTTCAAGTGTTATTGTGGCTTGGATCTGCAACGCAAGCGAGGTCAGTAAAAGTGATAAAGAAAGAGTGGAAGGGGTAAAAGGCTCATCAAAGCGAGTGGTTTTGAGTTCTGCAAGCAATAAGGCAGTCGCCAAGAAAGGTCGACTCGGGCTCTCTCAGCGCAGACTGCAGTTTTACGTGACACAGTTTGTCGAACCCTGAAACCTGCTGGTTCGCCACCTTTATCGACCACAACATTTGCGAGCGCTAAACAAAGATGACCACGATCTTTTCGTGGAATTTGTGAGCGGTTTTTTGAACAGAAAGATCAGAACGATCAGCTTTCAGATGGAATTCTCTGGTATGATGAGGTCAGTTCAAGTGGGCCACTGATTTCACGTTTTGTTGAATATAAACGCTATGTTTTTTAATGGATATTGCCCAAAATTAGCAGGCATCTAAGTTACCCTTGGCTTGGCACTATATTTGTGTGAAATTTGATTGAATTCCGTTCACATGGACCGCGAATAGTTAACAAACCGATTCGAAAACGCCTATAAATAAACAGACGTAAACATTGCTGCATTTTTTACTAAAAATTGCCTTACAGACACAATTAGATAGGTCTACCAGTAGCATTTCTCATAAACCAGTGGCTGCCAGACTTAGTGAAAAAGAAAAGAAGTACCTATATATTGGTAGGGATGGGCACGTAAATTAATTTTCGTAACGCGTAACGTAAATTAAGCGCCGATTTTTAATTTACGTTACGTTTAACAATTACAGTAATTAAAAAAATCCGGATACGGAAATTAAACGAATACGAAAATTAAAATTTAGCAATACGTAAATTAATTTCCGTACATGAATTAATTTACGTTCCTAGCGCAAAACAGATTTTTCTATTGAATCCTGAACCCATCGCATTGTTTTGTTGTATTATAGACATATTTTTGGTTACTACTGAATCTCAAATGCGACTTTTAAGGCTAATTTTTCGAAAATTTTTCGCACAGAAGCCGAATCCTACTCTTCGAACTGCTAAACCGGTTAATTTCGGTCACTTTTACGGTCGGAATATCCTTTAGATACGTTTTTGAAGGCTTGAATTTGTCAATATGTTGTCTCCCTGTATAAGAAAATAAGCAGAAAAGCCAGGCAACTATAAATTCATGTGTAGGTGTTGTACTACTGTTGGAAAGTTCGGGCTTGAAAAATAGGTTCATGTTCAAGTCAAAGCCAACATCGAAATTTCAGGCTCAAGTCAATCTTCTAAAAAACCTGGACAATAGGTTCAGGTTAAGTCCACTACTGACATCTCCAAAAACTGGAGAAATTTTGCGCTGCTTGCAACTTTTCTGAACTACGTACTATAAGCCTTTCTATTGGCAGTGAAAAAAATAGATCAGACTTTACAGAGCAGTGTATTTTCGTTTCCTGACATTTTCAGTTTGAAAATAGGTTTAAAAACATGAAATCTTTAAAATTTTGTGCAATCCAACCGAAAATTTTGAATAGTTTGCCTAAAAATTGCACTCGAAATTTGAACATATTGAGAAAGTCCAATAAAACGGAACAGGTTCAACTATGGCTGAATAAAATAGGTTCAGGTTCAAGTCAAAGCCAACATCGAAATTTCAGGCTCAAGTCCATCTTCTAAAAAACCTGGACAATAGGTTCAGGTTCAAGTCCACCGATATCTCCAAAAACTGTAGATATTTTGCGCTGCTTGCAACTTTTCTGAGCTATAAGCCTTTCTGCTGGCAGAAAAACATACATCAGACTTTACAGGGCAGTGTACTTTCGTTTTCTGACAGTTTCAGTTTGAAAATAGGTATAAAAACATGAAATCTTTAAAATTTTGTGCAATCCAACCGAAAATTTTACATAGTTTGCCTAAAAATTGCAGTTGAAATTTGAACCTGTTGAGAAAATCCAATAAAACGGAACAGGTTCAACTCCGGCTGAAATAAAATAGGTTAAGGTTCAGGTTAAAGTCCACAAATTTCAGGTTAAAGCCTATTAATAGATCCAGGTTCAGTCGGACTTGCCAACAGTATATTGACATTTAAAATGCATTCAAACAGAGAAGTGAAATTACACAGTTTTCTTCACTACTAATCTTATACGTAACTATTGTCATACAAAGCAAAGAAACCGTCAGTGTGTGGTAGGTAGACTACAGTCTGTAGTACGTAATTGGCCAGTTTCTGCGCAGTTATTGAACCCTCAGCAGCTACAGTAATTCAGCCAAAAAACATACTGTACCCACATTTCTTTCCTTCCTTTTGATGTGAAGTTAGATTTCAAAAATACGAATGCAATTGCAATCGAACAAACATTGAATTAAAATTTGCATTGCATACAGTTCATTTTTATGATTTTTTCCGCGATATTCGATTGCTACTACCTATTAGCGATTTTTGAAGAAAAACGAAAATTAATTTACGTATGGCTGGAATCTTAGTCGTTACGACGTTACGGAAAATAATTTACGTAACGTGTTACGGCAAAAAATTAGCCATTTTAATTTCCGTAACACGTTACGAATACGGAAATTAAAATGTGGTAAAACAGAAATAACACGTACGTAAATTACCGATTTTAATTTACGTTGCCCATCCCTATATATTGGTTGTTACATAAAATGCTGTTTGGTGTTAAAAAGCAGCCTAAAATTGCATGTGTGTATGTTGATTTTCGAATTTTTGCTCTAATTTGGATATTCCTGTTTAAAATATTTTTGAGCCTTCAAGAAACTCTAAAAAATACATTTCTTAAAGTTTTTACCTAAACAACTGTGTACCTACATATGCCTCCTTCCTATGTATTCAGTAGTATTGTTCTGGATATTGTGTAGATTTACCTTGTTCCAGACAAATGGCAGTAGCCGAATAGACAAGTTGATGGTGTTGGCCGGACTGAGGGAATGTATTCAAGTTTTGATTAGGCAGTTTGAGCAATTGGCACATTGGAAATGAATTATTTACAGCGTTGAGATTCACAGCCACACACGGAGCGCTGCACTTCAACAAGCACTCCTTCAGAGACACCACCGCTGTCTCGGAATAAAGCTCCACTCCTTGCTTAGCGCTTTGGTCCTGACGGCTAATAATAAAGCTCGAGAATCCAGCACAACCTTGTCCTGAAGAAACGACAAACACTTTAGGCTAAGCTAAGCTACGAGTCCCAAGTACACCAAATCAGAGCTATAGTTAGGTTTGTGAATAAAGGAAAAGAGCATACCGTTAACTGGAAGCGTTAGTGAGAAGTAAAGAAAGCTAAAGAGAAGGACTAGAGCCATTTTAATGGATGCGCCGGGCCGTCGAGGTGTGTGAGAGAGTGCCGGAAGACAGTGTCAAAATATGACGGCCGAATTAGGTAACCCCACAGCTGAGCCAGTCGGCGCATTGTCAGTTGGAGGTCGTTTCACTTTCGTGCCCCTAGTAACTGACTGACTCGCTCTGTGACAATGACCTTACACGGCCAAAAGGCACAATGCTCATCGCTTACCGCAAACGGCACTCGCCTTTCAGACCACACAATTCGCTCGACAGATGGCTCGTGCCCGCTTGGTAAATGCTGACAGCCTCTCTCCCAACTATACGCCTGTCACTTTTGCCGCACAGTCACCATCTGTATGTATGGCCGGGGTTTGGCCCTTGTCGGTGAGGGAAAATACCCTATAACTGTTTGCGGTGCATAATCTTTTCTTCTATACGGTCGCCTACGGGTACCAACCCATACATGTAACAGGGGGTCTGCCCAGTGGCGTATTCAGGATTTTGGAAAGGAGGGTGTGTAAAGTTTTGAAAGTGCCTGGTTGGGCCGCTGCCCAACCAGGATAAGAAAATTTAGCAAAATTAGCCTTCAAAAACGCGTTTAAAACGCATTCCGAGCTTAAAATTAACAGAAATTACAAGTTTTAGTAGTTTATAATGGCCTGGTTGGGCTTCTGCCCGACCAGGGCGAGAAAATTTTGAAAATCTGGCCTTCAAAAACGCATTTAGAAGGCATTCTGAGCACAAAATAGACAGTTTTAGTACATAATTCATTAGTTTCTTATATTTTTACAGACTTTTTCTTCCTACCTCCACCGCAAAGGGGGGTGTACACACCCTACACCTCCTGGATACGCCACTGGGTCTGCCCCCACGGCCAGCCGCACAAAACGATTTTTCCGACCACCCTTCGATTTTTCTCGCAAGCAATTTTTTGCCATTTTACAAATTGCCAAAAATGGCCTGTTAAACAGCACTTTTTAGCTGTATTTGAGCCCAAATTAGCGATTTTTGACGATTTTTAGCCGAAAAATTGCGATTTTTGAGCGTCTTTTTAGTGCCCAACGCCCTCCCTAGAATTTGGGCTCAGCCCCCCGGCCGGCGCCAGACCCCAAGCCCCGCTTCGGCCGATGACCTGTTACATGTACAGTATGTACCCACCACCGTTTGTTAACGAGGGTTGCACTTCATAGGTATGTATCAAGAATGTTTATCTATCCTATACCGTTTATTAAATGCAGAATGCGATTTGCATGACATTTTGAGAGCAAAATTTTGACCCTGTTAAAAATATGGCATGCAATGACAAATGCTTACGTGATGCTGTTAAAGTTAAATCAATCAACTTACTTTGTGTTCTAGCAACCAACAAGTAGACTGCTGAGCAGTCTTTTCCAAAAAGATAAATGTACCACAGTCATTGGATCGGGCACTGAACATTTACGTCCAGTTTTGGGGTGTTTTTCAGCCCTGTAATCCACTTTTATAAAAACAAGAGGCTTTTAGCATCACAGCAGCGGCCGACCACCTAATTTTAATAGAAGTTCTGTCTTGAAACCAAAACTGTATTCAACACGATTTCTCCAAACCACAATAGATTAGATTCAGTTAGTACATGCAAAAAAGTGACATCACATTTCAATCACCACAGGAAGACCGCCTTCGTGCGCCGGGCCATGGTGAGGATGGAGGAACGGAGGAGGCAGAAACGGGCCGATGACGTCACCGCACAGACAGCACTTGAACTGCGGCTTCACCACAGCCAAAAATACGTCTTCAGCAGGTTTCTCTCGCCTGCAGCAGTAGCCCGGACGACAGCGACACAGATTAAGGGATAGCTCGAACATCTCGATTTTGCAGGGGTCATCGCCGTGGCAGATTTTAGTGTGGTGGTGATCAAGCGGTCCGTGTTCAGTGTCAAAGTCGACGCCGATTTTCTGCTCAGCTTTGAAGCGCTTGATCGGGTATTGGGGTTTCGAGCGATGAAAAGCGGGTCTTGGCAGCGGGAATACCGTATGCACCTTTGCTGTGATAGTGATCGGTCCGTCCTCGGTTGAGTTATCGCTGGAAGTAGAGTTCTCGCTCTTCAGTGGACCTCCATCCGCGTCCGCATCCACTGGGTCCGGCAAAACTTGGATGCTTTGGTCGGTTTCGTTGCCGAACACATCAGTCTGACGCTGTCGGCGGGACACTGCGCTCACCAAAAACAAACACCCAACAAAACACAACACACGCATTGGGTTGGAGAACAGCAACACACACTCTAAATCAATCCAAATTTTTACAACACTACCAAGAGAAATTCTCTGCCTGTCAATTTTTAGTGTAATCCTTGGTACTTTCAGTTTTGTTTATTTAGCCTTCCAAATTTTAGGTTAAATCAATGAACTTATTTTATGTTTTAACAACGAGCAAGTAGACTGCAGAGCAGTCTTTTCCAAAAAGAGAAATGTACCACGATCATAGGATCGGGCACTGAATATTTACCTCTTGTTTTGGGGTAATTTTTTTTTTTTTTTTTTTTTTAACAAAGGTTCACATCCATATAACAACATTCCTTTCAGCATTCGTTAAACCTATTATATCAGGTATACAATAGAATGCTCTGAAGAAGCTTTTACCTTTGCAAGTAAGTATCCTATTAAGTATTATTTTTAGCTTTCGCTTGAAGTAGGGTAGGGTGGGTAATTCAATTTGTTTCTGTTCAAAATGTTTCTAGTTTCCCAGATTGTTCTTTGCATAACTTGTATAACAATGTTACACAAGTTATGCTCCTTTACACCAAATATTTTTTGTTCATTTGTCAGGGGGAATTTGTTCAATTTTATAAGCAAAGGTTCAACTCTCCTCCATGCATCCTGGGCACGCACACAATGTAAAAATACATGAGCAACATCTTCATAGACACTGCATACTTTGCATGTTTCTGCTACAGGCATAAATTTTGCTAATCTATTGTTTGTATGCAATGCCTTATGCACGAATCGATAATGGATGTCCTTAGTGTAGCCGTCTACAAATCTAATTTTACTGTTTGGCCACAATGGAGTAAAGTCCATTGTTTGATTATGTAGCTGGGCTTTCCAGTATTCTTCTGTTTTTGCAGTTTGATTACTGAATTTATGCTTTGTGGCAGTGATATAAAGGACTTTTTGTTTGCTTTGTACAGGGAAATCGCTATTAAAGACAGTTATGGTGTCCTCATCAATTTCTACTTGTAGTTTAATTTCTGAGAGTCTTATATCCTTGTATAGCTGTGGCACTGCAGCGTTCCTAATTTGACGCTTTGTTAGATGGCTGGTTTGCTCTCTGTAATAATCAAACAAGTTGTGCCATGCTTGGATCCCCTGTCTTTTCCTCCTCTGCAGTAAGCCCACTCTGGCCACTTCAATCTTAGTGTCTAAGTCTGGGTAACCCATCCCTCCATTTGCACTGGGTAGTTTCAGTAAATTTTTGCGAATTTGGTTTCTGGTTGATGGATACCATAGGTATCTATCAATGATTTTTTTCAATTTGTGCCTTTAGCTCTGGGCTTGGAGTCAAGAGGAAGCTTCTATACCACATTCTGGACAATGTGTATGTCATGACTACATTTATCTTTGCAAAGGGCGATATTTCCAAAGTTGGCTTTTTGTACTCTTCTAAGGTTAAAGCATTTTTAACCTCTTCCCAGTTTCTTTCATTGTGGAAACCATTGGGATTGATCTTCATGCCATAAATTTTTGTTTCTTCTGTGAGATACTCAAGGTATCTTGCAGGATTTACTAGATTTTTCCCCAAACCCAAAGGCAGTATTTGTGTCTTGCCTTTGTTTAATTTTGCTCCAGAGGCTAAATTAAACCAATTGTATATTTCGAATATCTTGTCTAGTGATCTATAATTAAGCAATGTGAAGTTTGTGTCATCAGCATATGCAAAGGTTTTGTATTCTTTGCCTCTGACTGACACTCCTTTAACATCTTTCTCTTTTCGAATGTAGTTCAGTACAGTTTCTGAAATCAGAACATACAGCATCGCAGATAATGGGCATCCTTGCCTTATCCCTCTGTGGATTTCAAAGGGGGCTGAAAGATGCCCATTTATCTGTACTGCTGATTTGGTTCTACTTGAATTATAGATCATCTTGAGACTGCCAATGAGTTTTGGGCCAAATCCATATGCTTTCAAAGCTTCAAAGATGTATTGCCACTCTATTTGGTCAAAGGCCAGTTCATGGTCAACTGATACCAGTATGCCTTGTAGAACTTCTAGTTCTATAGTTTCAACTACATTGTACAAGGCTAAGAGACCATCTTGGATGTCTCTGCCACTTACAGAGCATGTTTGGTCTGAATGTATCAATTGAACCATGACAGTCTTAATTCTATTTGCCAGAACCTTTGCCAAAATTTTATAGTCTACATTGAGCATTGTGAGTGGTCTCCAGTTTCTTCTTTCTGTTTTATCACCCTTTTCTTTATAAATTTGTGATATTATGCCAAAGTGCATTGAGTTGGACATGTGTCCTCTTCTCATGCACTCTGCATACAATTTATGCAAAATTGGGACCAGCTGGTCACTAAAGGCGTGATAAAACTCTACTGGAAGTCCATCGCTTCCAGGGGTCTTTTTGTTTTGAAAGCTATTTATGGCATGCCTGATTTCCACTTCAGAGATGTCCCTGTCCAGTTCATCTCTCTGATGTTGTTCCAGTTGTTCCTTCTCTTCTGTAAGGAACTCAATCATGTCTACTTCATTGCACCCTTTGCTGGAGAACAGCTGTTGCATTTGCTTCCTTACTTCTTTAATTATATCTTTTGTTTTGTAGACTACCGTATTTTCTGCTGTTTTCAAGGCATGAAAATGACGGTTTTCTGCTGATTTTTTCTGCAGCTTTTTCGCGGTTAGCAAACTGCATCTGTCCTCATTTATATCTCTATAATGGGACTTATGCAATGTTTGCTTTACTTTTTCTGCGTTTATTGACTGCAGTTGCATATTGCAAGCCTGCACAATTCTTTTGTGTATCTCGCTATTTGGGTCCCTTTTTAGGTTATCTTGAGCATTGTTTAACTTTGTTTCTAATTCTGCTCTAAATCTGGCTTTAGCTCTGGCAACTTTTGTGCTGTATTTCTTTGCGATGGACTTTATCTGCAGCTTCAGGAAATCCCACTTTTTCAAGAGGTCTTCTCCTTCAGCTTCTAGAATGTCACTGTTTTCTAAGAGTTCCTCTAAAGCTGCTCTAAGTTCTTGCTGAAGCAGCAAGCTGGTGTTTAGTTTCCAGTATGATGGTCCTCTGGTTTCATAAAATGAGTCCATTCTAATGTTCAATGATACAATTTTGTGGTCACTGAAAGCAACTGTATTAAAGTCGGTTTTAGTTGCACAATCAACAACAGGTTGGTTTGCATAAATGCGATCGATTCGAGATTGGGTTTTATGTTGCTTTGAGAAGAAGCTAAATTTGGTTTTGTTGGGCTCTTTTACTCGAAATGTATCAACTACACCAATTATGGTTTTGGTGATGTCAAAGGCTTCATTTCCTACCTCTGGTTCGGGTCTTTCACTGTTTCTGTCCTTGCTTTTATCCTCAACAAAGTTAAAGTCCCCAAGACACAAAACTAGGTCCCAGTTTGCATGCATGGCAGCTAGTTTTGTGTTTAGTTTTTCTATGAATTGTGGCCTCTGCTGTTTGTTGGCTGGGAAATATACACCAACTACTAGAATGGTGGTCTCTTTCAACTTGTAAGTCACTGCTACTGCTCTGCCCTCCAGTTCAAACACTTTCCTATGGCCAGTGCCCAATGTCTGCCTGTTAATCAAGAGACACATTCCCCTGGAGTACTCATTGATGAGTGAGTGATAAACTCGGAAATTTGGCTTGAAAGAGTTGTCAAAGTTGGTTGCTTCTTGTTCATTTTGGAAATGTGTCTCTTGCAGGCAGACCACATCAAAGTTGGATGTTTCAACTAAAACTTGCTGTACCTTGTGCGGGTTCCTACGTAGTCCAGCTACATTAAGAGTGGCTACAGTAAGGACTTCCATTAGTGTTTTGACAGTTTAGACACAGAACTACTACCATCCTCTTCTGTAAGCCCTCGCTTCATGCCTCCTTTCTTAGCGTCTCTAGCAGCTTTCGCCTCAGCTGGATAGTCAGTCATCAGTCTCCTTCGTAGGTGAGTGAGCAGGTCACCGAAAACGTTGAGACCGGTCCACTGTTCTGGAATGTTGTTCTTGGGGTCTCCAAGTCTAAAGCCGCTACCCCAGAGCTGGTCTGAGCAAGCTTCTACAAGCCTGGTACCACAGGTCATGAACAGCTGCTGGCGCAGTTCTGGATTCTGACGATACTTTGCCTCATTGGCCTCCTCTAGCTGCTTTTCAGCAAACTCGTACCAGTGCTGAGTGTTGTGTGGCCAACGAATCTGCTCCCCTAGTCTCTTTACTGCAGCTGCGTCTTCGGTTTCCTTCATCTGCCTAACCACTTTCTGAGTGCCACACTTCCTAGCCTTTTGCACAAAGAGGTACTGTTCAGTTGAACTGTAAGTCTCTTCATCAACAGTAAACTTGCAAGGATGGTGGTTGGAGAACACAAATTTCTTAGTGAAGAAGGTGGTCACATTGCCACCATACTCTGTGCGCAAACGGTCCTTGAGTTGCTGCTTCTCTGGAGGCAGCAGCACTGCTGGACTCCTAGCTACTTTGCTGTAGCTTCCTTTCGGTAGCCTTGTAGTTTCTGTGTGCTCCACCACTTGCTCTGTGGCCTCTTGTTCAGGGACTTCATCGATCACAACTGTGACCACATCGTCAGTGGTCTCTGCCTCTGGAGGTGGGCAGTGTTGGCTATCGTGTCCCTTCTGCAAGCACTTCTTGCACCACCGTTGCATGCCCCAGTACCAGATGTTTATCTTTCTCCTTTTGACCATTGTTGAGTGATACCAGGTGAATCCTGGTATTTCTAGCTCTCTAGGGGCCTCTATTTGCACAGACCGGCCTGTGGTACGGATCGTCGTGTTGGGATAAGTCAGCCAGCGAAACTCTCCAGTAGGCTTGACTCCCTTCTCCTTTAGCCAGTCACTTATGTTCACCTCAGTCTCATGCACTGGGATGCCATATAGGCAGATCACCAGTCTTTTTGTTGAGCGAAGTTCAAAGGGCAGTTCAGGTTGAATGAGTTGTTCATTGATGCACAATTGCTTCTCTAATACAGTGTCTCTAGCTGCTTTGCTGGCATAAATTAGTTTCAGTGCATTGCGCACTCTGTAGAGGAACTGCGGGTGCAGGTCAGGGGTGTTTTCTAGTCCAATAGACTGGGCAACAGCCGCGATGGACAGACCATCGATGCTGCTTCTAGCTGTGTTGATGTACAGTGTTCGCTCCTTTATGCTTGAGATCGCGTTCTCAGAGGCATCTTGTTCATCTTGTACATTGCTTTGTTCTTGCAGTTGATCTGCATTGTTGCTCTGGAGAGCCATCGAATCAGCTCCAGTCACAGAAGCCTCAAAAAAGGCGTGTAGGAGCGAAACGAACTTTGCTCAGTGTTGCAGTGTTGCCTGGGATGTTGATGGGGATCTTCGGCGCGAGCAACCTCGCATACTCCAGGCGATCCACTGTGCCTGCCAAGTATACCCCACAGGGGACCCTGGCCCAAAAAGTATAATGCTGTGGTAGCGTGTGGATGACAGTGCTTCACAACAAAATAACTTTCACCTTGTTCTCTTGGGTAAACCTGGGTATAGACGGTAAAGCCAAAAATACGTCTTCAGCAGGTTTCTCTCGCTTGCAGCAGTAGCCCGGACGACAGCGACACAGATTAAGGGATAGCTCGAACATCTCGATTTTGCAGGGGTCATCGCCGTGGCAGATTTTAGTGTGGTGGTGATCAAGCGGTCCGTGTTCAGTGTCAAAGTCGACGCGGATTTTCTGCTCAGCTTTGAAGCGCTTGATCGGGTATTGGGGTTTCGAGCGATGAAAAGCGGGTCTTGGCAGCGGGAATACCGTATGCACCTTTGCTGTGATAGTGATCGGTCCGTCCTCGGTTGAGTTATCGCTGGAAGTAGAGTTCTCGCTCTTCAGTGGACCTCCATCCGCGTCCGCATCCACTGGGTCCGGCAAAACTTGGATGCTTTGGTCGGTTTCGTTGCCGAACACATCAGTCTGACGCTGTCGGCGGGGCACTGCGCTCACCAAAAACAAACACCCAACAAAACACAACACACGCATTGGGTTGGAGAACAGCAACACACACTCTAAATCAATCCAAATTTTTACAACACTACCAAGAGAAATTCTCTGCCTGTCAATTTTTAGTGTAATCCTTGGTACTTTCAGTTTTGTTTATTTAGCCTTCCAAATTTTAGGTTAAATCAATGAACTTACTTTATGTTTTAACAACGAGCAAGTAGACTGCAGAGCAGTCTTTTCCAAAAAGAGAAATGTACCACGATCATAGGATCGGGCACTGAATATTTACCTCTTGTTTTGGGGTAAAAACCAGCAACTAAGCGCAAAATTACTCATGAAACCTTCTGCTGCAGTACCCAGACGGGTTTTCAATCGTGCAGAAAGAATAATCAATTTGGCCTACACATCCAACATTGCACCACCTTGTCCACAAAGAATGTAGTGTACGTAGCTGCAACGCTATACAGAACAACTTGGACCCTTTTGAAATTGTTGATCAGCAGTCATCGGTCATCAATCAAGACTTTTACATATAAAGTTTTGAAGTGCGTAAGGAGCTGTATTGCATGGATTAGCAGGCAATTTTCAGGACTGTGTGCAGTATTTGAGTTACTTGCAGCCTTGCAATCTCTCGCTCTAAACGCAGAGTTCATGCGGCAATTGAAAAGCAAACTTCCCTGACCAAAGTCAAAATTTCCTGACCAACCAGAGTGACGAAACTCCAACAAAGGAGAGACGAATTTGTAAAATTAGCTTCAAAAAACGTATTTAAACGGTATTGTGAGAGGGCGAAATTTCCAGTTGTAGTAGTACTAGAAAATTAAGTCTCATTTTTAAATGCGAGGTGCGTAAAGTGCTGACAGGGCCCTTTGGGTGGTGTGATGTTTCTACTGTTATCAACTTTTTCACCGACATCAAATTCCCTGACTTTCACGGTCCCTCACGAAACCTTAAAACGTACCTACTACGACTGTAGCAACTCAGAATCGTTTTATTAGAAATTCTCATTTCTCGCACGAAAACGCATTTCACAGAAATTAATAATAATAATAATAATAACAGGTGACTGACGCATTCTCTCCAAGCAGAAACAATATACAAACCACAACCGATTAAAAATTAACGTATAAATCTTAAACAACTGTCTGTCTGTGTGTGTGTGAGAGTGTAGTAAGTCGAAGATGAGAAGAACGCACTACTACCAGAGTAATCAACGGGCTGCTAACGGTTCACCGGCTAGAGCGACACAAACGAATTATCATTAGAAGGCTACCGAGCTGGCGATGACTCTACGCTTGGAAATAGAACAAAAGGACCACCAGAAACAGAGGGAGGCTAGCAGAACTGAGCGCTAGTAATTAATTAATTAATTAATTGCACGAAACACACAAACGGCCAAGATCATGGAGATGATGATGACAATAAGAAGGAGCTACAGCAACTTTCAACTAGGAGTACCAAAATGAGCCGTCCCTGCCTCTAAATTGCTCTTTTCTGCCGCTGCCCAGGCCAGCCAGAAGATGGACAAAATCAATCAATCAATAAATCGACCGGTTAGAATCCCTCGTCCCAGCCTGAGAACTCATCGGGCGGTATGTCCGTGTCGGGCGGGTACTGGTCAAAGTTCGAAACGTCCGACGGACTCGACACCTTCGGCTGGATCGGCGCCTTCAGCGTTCTGGAGCGCAGGCCTTCCCAGTCAAAACCCATAAACCACCTAAACTGGCCACCGACTATTATGCCAAAGACGCAGAGGTGGACTGGACTGGACTGACCTGTGCTTTCTGATATCGTTGACACCACCGGACTGGCAGCCTAAGCGTTCGCCTGGGTTGTCCCTGCAGAGTTTCTTGACAAGGGCGGTGGCCGTTTTGCCAATTCTTCTGTTGGGAATTTCTAGCGCATCCACGCCTTTCAATATTAGCGTGTAGGTCTTCATTGGGTCGGCCGCTTGGAACGGCGGTCTAAATCAAATCACACAATCTATGTACATGCAGACTCAGACTCAGCACCGGGACCCTTCCACTTTTCTACCCTCTTTCCGATGCATGTCTTGGGCGACAAATAAACTTATCATAAATGGACTGTTAAAAAGATATATACATGGACCGGGAGGGGGCCTCGGGTCCCTTCGGTGGAACATGCCCCCTCGCCGAAAAACTTTCCCAGAGTTCATGCGGCTTTCGCAGAGCAAAATGCGCTGACCAACTAGAATAAGGAAATTCCGACAAGGGTGAGAAAATTGAAAAACGCATTTAAACAGCATTCTGAGGGTAAAATTTTTAGTTGTAGTGATTAGCAGTAGAAAGGCAGAAGTTCCATTTTCAAAAAGGTGGTGTGTAACTTGCTGACGGGGCGGTTCCTTTGGGTGGCGAGATGTTTTTACTGCCATCCTTGTAAAAAATTTTCCCTGACCGGACACCAAATTCCCTGACTCCCTGAGTTCCAGGTCCCGCAGGAACCCAGTTTTCGTTTTTATGGCAAAATAGACGTTTTGTGGACTTTTTGGGACTCCCTGTAACGACCTTCCGACCCATGTATGGTTAAAGACTGTAAAATTAGCAAAAAACAGACCTTCCCAACATCAATTCGCAGATGTAGATGCCTAGCGCCCAATAGTCGGCAGCCTGGTCATGTCCCTTGTTCAGGATGATCTCAGGAGAGACGTACTCTGGCGTGCCGCAGAATGTCCACGTCTTACGGCCGCTGGCAAGTTTTTTGGCAAATCCGAAGTCGACCTGAACGTAAGCATACAAATTCAGTTTACAAACCAGCAGTAGTCAATAATAATGCATCCATAAATGGAACTATTCTTTATCTTTCTTTCTAAAGGACCTTCAAACCAGTGGCGCACTAGGAAGGAACGAATGCGTTTTTCAAAAATTACTCGCCCAGGTTGGGCTTTATGTGAATTTTGTGCTGAACACCGAACTGTTTCCAATTGCCATGTAAGGAAGTTAATCAATCAAGTATAGGGACTGACCAGTTTCAGATACCCCGTCGTAGTGAGTAGGCAATTCTCGGGCTTCAAGTCCCGATAGACGATGTGCCGTTTGTGCAAATATTCAAGTGCTTCTAATACACAAGCTACATAGAACCTAAACACGTCACTAATAGACTGACAGACTCTTTGCTGCCGACACGCAGCTCACCTAGCGGTGTAGTCGTCGAAGTGTCCGCGGTCGCGCAGCGTCGTCCACAACTCGCCGCCCAGACACACCTCCAACAACATGTACACGAACTTGTTATCGCGGAAGGTGCGGTACAATCTGAAACAGAACCGTTCTCTCTGCTCTGAGGCAACTTCGAAAAAAGTATGCAACTACCCTCCCCGTCCGGCAAAAAAACAACCCACCAGTTTTTTCACTAAGTCACGGTAATAGATCTAAACCAGTTTGACGTAATCATTTTTAATGAGAGATAGAGAGAATTTTTGAATTTGTTTATTAAGATGCACTGTTTTGGTTCCTGAGATAGTTGCACTGAAAGTCAAAACAGAATTTCTGGCAATGGACTAGAAATTGCGATTTTTGTTATTCCGTTGCACTTCAAAATAAAACAACAGTTTCTGAGGACTAAAGCAGTAGGAAAAAAGGGTTCGTCGCCAAACCTCTGTTTTTTAACTTTGAGTGCAAATATCTTAATAAAAATTTTCACCGATCTTTCCAAACATGTATCTATCTCTCATTTAAAAGAGATTCAGTCAAACTGGGGTGGAGATTTGCAGTTGTGTCAGTAAAAAGATCAACTGGGTTAAGTCGTACAATAGAGAGAAGCTGCCCACCTGACAATCCAGTCGAATCGCACTTCCATCATAATGTTGCGTTCGGCGAAAATATGTTCTTGCTGTCTGGTGTCGACAATATGTTTCTTCTTAAGCGCCTTCAGTGCATAGGTTTTTGATTTGTCACCGCGTAGAGTCACCTGCAACGTAACAAATTTGCATAATGCAGTGGTCCGTAGAACTGTCCGACCATTTCGACGCGCCCGAATCCGCCGACTCCTAGCGTGGAGATGGTTTGGAGGTCTTTAAGCGTGACCGTCTCAAATTCTTTGTCAAACTTCGGCTCCTTCTCCTTGGTGGGCGTGACCGGCTCGCGCGGCACGGCGCTAAACAAAGAGACCGGTTTAGTCAATCAGAACCGGCCGACCAATCAGCGACGACTGCTGTCTAGCGCGGCGGCCACACACAGCGCACAGCCAAAACTGTTCAGACAGACAGACAGATAGACTGACAGACAGACAAGCACAGTTGGATCAACGACTGGTCGCCGCTTGCTACGCTCTTCTTAGTATAAATTGAAAACAGACCGCCCTCGATGCATCATAAGAGCGTATAGAAAACTGTAAAAATCATTCTCAAACCAGTCTTACGATTGGCGATAAAATCAACCTTCGCCGCTCTTCAGTTGGAAAGAGGGCGATCTGCTGCTAAAAAGGTAGATTTCTGGGATTCTGGTGTTGTGGGCAGGAGAGGAAAGGTCTGAGAATCTTTTTTCAGTACAACTGTAAACTTGTTTATTGAGCAAGTGTACAGCGCATGTCACTCAAAGGTTTTTTGGCGGGTCACGACCGGAGGTGGAGAAATTAAAAAAATAATTTTTTTGTAACATTAGGTACAATTTTTATGTTACATCACATTAGTGGCCTATGTATCCAGAATTTTGCAAAGGGCATTGAAATTTTGATGGTGCCTGGTTGGATCGATGCCTAGAGCAAAAAATTACTGAACGTTAGCCTTCAAAACGCGTTTAAAAGGTATTCTGAGCATAAAATAGACAGTTTCAGCACATAATTTACTGATTTCTCATATTTACAGATTTTTCCTACCTACACCGAAACGGGGGTGTACCCACCATACAGACAACCCGGAACACCATAACCCTGATTACAAAATTTCTCGACAGCAATAAAATCTTAAATTTCTCAGCGAAACTCAGAAAGAAGAGTTACTGCCTGTCTGCAACAGCTATTAACAACAGCTTTGCTAAGGTGTACTGAGTTATGCCGGCTATTTACTATTCAACAGAGAAAGTACGCAGGATAAAAGTGGTAGTTACTTCATTTCTTAACCCATGTTTAACACAATATCTGAGAATAATTATCACGTTCTTTATTAGACCTTTTAGACCCTGACCTTGTGCAAGTGGCGACATAGCGTAGAAGAAACACTGCAGGGAGGGGGAAAGTAGGAACGAAATACAATAGGGAAAAGAGTGAAGAGCGGCAGCAAGCAATAAACCAGCTGAGGGCCGGTATTCACAAAACCAGTTAAATTTTCTAGACAGTTACTCTCTCTAGACAAAGCTCGAAAAAGGCAGCGCGTTCTGAGAATACCGGCTGAGGAGGGAGTGGGTCGGATTGTATATATTTGAACAGAGGGAGTGGCAAAAGAAGTGAGAGAGATAGAGATAGAGAGAGACGACCAAGCCAGCAGCGTTAGCCAAACAAGTGCGCCGTTTAAGTTAATAATAATAATAATAATAGAGAGTTAGCGATTGGCGGTCAGGTTGCATGGACTGCGCACCTGTCTTCAACGTAGCCGCTGTCCTTGTCTTTCAGCCGCTGAGCCTTTAATCTGCAAAATAGCAGGACAAAATACCGAAAACACAACGAAAGAATTACCACAAACAGTGCACTTTGAAAAATCACCCTCCACTGGTGCGTGCTCGACCTACTACGCTCGCTAAGCACGGCGGTCATCTTATTTGTAGTGTAACATGGGACAGGGTTCAATATGTTAAAACTGCTTAAAATGCTAGTATAGCTAGTTTTCAGTCAAAGTCATAGTAAAACGTACGATGTCTGTAGTTTGGCAACATTCAGTCAGTACTATTAGAGAGACTTCAAACGAAGATTGGCAAAATGTTTCAAGAGAGTTTCGAAAGAAGAAAAAAGAACTTCAAAGGAGAAAGTTTCAAAAGAATATTTGCGAAACGTAAGGCAGAAAAAGTGAAAAGCTTTGGTGAAAAGTTGTAGGGTTTGCAGCGAAGCAACATCGTCTAAATGTGCATTCATATTCTTGTAGAGAAAAATCGCCCAGCGACTTTGCTGTACTGCAGGGTGACGACACGTTTGTAATCTACGCACCAATACGCCGCGCCATATCTTCCGCCTGCAACAACATCTGGAAGATGTGGCGCGACGTGTTGGTGCGTAGATTACAGACGTGTCGCCCTACAGAAAAAAGTGGCCGGACGAATTAATTTTTCTAGATGCGTAGAGGAGACGGCCCAGCGAGGTGGAGGTCGAGCGCAAAAGAAATCAATGCGACTGTAGGTAGTGTAGATTATCAGTGCTGACTGAACCACTTATCACAACAGAGCAAGACCACTGCACGAGACCAAACCAACTGATAAGTGCTTCGCAACAGACAAACTTAATTATAAAAGTAGCGGCACTTTGTCTCAGAGATCTGTAACTGTCTTGCGGTCTCTAGAAGTAAATCTGTCTCAGACAGACAGGCAGATCGTAAAGGACACAGAACAAACACAAACCGCCTAGAGTAAGCTAGATCTAGCTAGATTCCTAGCCGACTGACTGCCAAAACATTACCTAAGAGGCGGTTCACAAAATCGACTCTTTCCCTGCATTTGCATTTCTGAATTAAAACTCGGCGACGCATCAGAATTGGAAGATACTCTATATACTCATAGAGTATCGATAAAAAAGGTCTAAGAGATTTTGGACCTTCACTCATACGATTCTCTTTCGGTCAGTTCCTTAATGATTTGATTTTGGCAATAGCCGTTGCAGTAATATAAAAAACTGCACACGTACGAAAGTCTAAAAAATTAGTTTCTTTTTGCTGTCCTTTCCAAACCTTCACCTGAAAGTTGGAGAATGCTTGCTAAACTGCCGGATATTTTCTGTTAAAATCTCGTGTACTGAGATATCGATACAGTCTTGAGAAAAAGAAGAATTCCTAAACATATTGCAGTGCAGGGTAGTGCAGATCAGAAAACTAGATCTTCAGGAGAATCCATATTTTCTAGCGCAAAACATCTTACAGTTTGGCAAATCTTCTCAGATTTCGGGCTATTTGGAGAATATATTTTGCGGAAATGACAGCAAAAAGAAAAGTTTCCATTTAAGCGCTGTTTATATAGGCATTGCATTATTAATGTAATCAGATTACACATTTTCTTGAATTTCTCAGGATTGGGTCAAGACTGACGCACCAAATTTTAACACCTAAAATCTCCCTTATTTTGGCACCTACCGTATTGTGCTGTTTGTGGTTCCCTATATCTACAGTACCCGGAGTATTTACATATATACTATAAATGGATTATTAATCTGAAGTGATCAGTACAAAGCGTGCGAATATTACAGTATTTTGGTGGTAAACCTTGTTTATATGAAGGAAAACAGTCTATAATGCAATCAGAGAGGTTCAGAAGTAAGTAAAGAACCTATCTATTCATTACATCTAGGCCGCATTTTAGAGCAAAGAACTTCAGTTAGTTTTTTATAGAGCAGATTTTGTAGAGTACCGCATGTAGTACCCGGGTACTATAAACAGCATAGTACGATGGTCCAAATTGCAGTCAATTTGGTCAACAACAAAAATAAATGTTTCCATTTATGAGAGCCCAACACCACTCAGTATATAGTAGTTGGTGTTGCAAATACGTAGGTGGAGTGGATTTGTTGAACCGCCGTGTCTGCATGTAATGCAAGTGCAGGCAGGAAGTAGACGGACGACCACTGAGTTTTGCTGATCTCTGCAGTACGAGAGCACAGAAACAAGCAGAGACTACGTAAGTGAGAGTGTTTTACGGCTAAGCACAGAGTCGCCGGCTCGAAAAAGAAAACTGAGTGAGAAAGAAGGGGCAGACAACCAACCAGAAAGAAGCAGAGATAAGCAAAACGCAGCTCTAAAAGCTACCACCTCTACCTGCTTGCTGCTGCTGCTACGGCTACATCGCCAAACACTCATCAAACACTCACCGCGCCTTTCTCTCCTCGTCGCCGTAGTCCTTCTGCAGCTCTTTCAAGTCACCGATCAGTTTTTGGAAAGACCTAGAACAAATTCGCAGCTTACTGCTACGCACTGCCGGACCAACCATTCTTTTGCCATTTCGTCGCCGACCAAAGAGCGGCGACGAAAAAATTAATAAGGCGCTTAAACTTAGTTAGTTTTTTTGGTGAACTTAGAGCTAGGCTACGCTACGTGTACGTACAGTATGTGGCTAATAAAATAAGCAGAAGTAGCAACTTACTCCCTGTCTAGGGTTAGCACCTCGACTCCTCCAGCTTGGGCGATGATTGAGGCAGTTCGCACTTCTTCTCTGCAATCACTTTTCATTAGAAAATTAGCAGACTAATGACAGTAGAAGAAGCGCACCCTAACAAGGCCTTCTCTCCAAAGAAGTCTCCCTGCTTGAGCGTGCGAATCTCTTGCACTTGCTCGCTGCCCTCGATCTGCTGAGTCACCTTCACTTCACCGGCGTTCAGAATAAAGAACGCGTCACCCTTCTCCCCCTCTCGAATCACGTAGTCGTTCTCTGCGTAGAAGTCCTACAACCATTCAGAACCTTAACTAGATGCTCAGTAAAAACTACAGCACCACGGCCGTTTCGTCGCAGACCTTTGGTCGCCGACAATTTTGCTTAACTTTTGTTGGCGGCTTTAAATTTACGCAAAAACAGTTTCGTCTACAGGGTGTCCCATGCTAAGTGGTTCACTTTCACCGGCGCGCGACTAAGTGAACGGAATTCAACCAAATTCAACACAAAAATAGGTCCGAGGGTAACTTAGAAACCTGCTAACTGTGAGCAAGATACATTGAAAGACATAGCGCTTATTCAACAAAACGTAAAATCTGTGATTTTCTCAGCGGCAAACCCAGTCCTTGTCAGATCCGAGGATTCGATCTGAAAACTTCATGATCTTTCTATTCCAAAAAGCACTGACAAATTGTCCTTGTTGACCAGGGCGGTCTTCGTTGAGCGCTTGAAACAGCCATCGTCGATAAGGTCGCGAAGGAGCAGTTTTCAGAGTTAGACAAACTGTGCCAGGTGAAGCTGCAACTGCTTTTGACCACTGACTTATTGCTTGCAGAACCCAACAAAAGCACTCGTTTTGTTCCATTTCCACTTCGCCTCTTTCTTCATCACTTTTGCTGAACTCGTTGGCGTTGCAAATCCAGTTCAGGAACAATATCGCTTGAAAAGCAGGCAAATCGCAGCCAATATCTTTAGCTAAGTGAAACTGATCTTTTAAGTAGAGTGCGAACAATACCTGAAAAACCCAATACCCAATACCAATATCTGACACCCCCCAACACCCCAATACCCAATACTTGTGTAGCTGGGCCAAAAATTACATTTCAGTGGACAGGTACATTCCAGTCGTGCACACAAGATTTATTGGCACTGCGATTAAAAATTTTAAGCGGCCTGGTTGGGCTACTGCCCAAGCAGGGTGAGAAAATTTTGAAAAAGTATCCTTTCAGAAAGCATTTAGAAGCCATTTTGGGCGTAAAATTAGTAGAAATTAACAGTTTTGGTAATTAATAGTTCGTAATTCAATCATGTTTCTTATTTCCGGCGAATTTTTTCCTAACTCGGCTGGAAATTCTGTGCACCACCGCAATAGCCATGGGTACAGTACTGGTACATTATGGTGACATTTTTATTTTAGATAAGAACAGAGAAATTAATTACTGGTGTAGCGCTTAGAAAAGCTTACACTTTAGGAAATTCTACTAACGTTTAGTTGCTTTAACGCGAAAACAGCTTCCTAAACCAGATCATCGATCAACTTTTTCGATTTTTTTCAGATCAATTTTTCAGGTCCACATCGATTTTCCTCTATTTTTACCTGTCCCAGTTAGTATTGGGTATTGGGGGGCAAAAACCTCAATACCCAATACCTGGAAAACACCCCAATACACAATACCCAATACCAGTTCGCACTCTACTTTTAAGCAACGGACATACATTGTATGTAGCTGAAATTGACAGACATCTGAGTTACTTTTGGCACTATATTTGTGTCGAATTTGGTTGAATTCCGTTCATGTAGTCGTGCGCCGCTGACGATTACTGTTACTTTACTATAGTATAGTAAAACAAAAATTAGCAATACTAGTGGTATTTTACTAGTAGTAAAATTAATAGCAAAATTAGTGTAAAATTAAGAGCCAATAGAAAAGCAAAAATAAAATATTTACCAAAGGGCGTCAATAGTAAACTGGAAATTTTACTACTATTATTTATTTTACTAAGGTTTTGGTCGATTTGAGCCAAAAATATTTTGCAACAAAAATGTGTGGGTGCACTTTTGTCGGTCAAATTTCACACTTTTTTGTCTCTGAAGATTAGGTTAGTTTTATTCATACGTGTAAAACTTGTACACCAGATGAACGCATGGAATTAAATCCAGCCAGTTCTGAAAAACTTTGTAGCATGATAAAATTTAGCAACTATTTGGACAAACCAATAATTACTCACAACTTATTGGCATCATTGTCGCAGAATTCCAGTTATGACCGGTAAAATCGTTGGTAAAATTAGTAAAAACGGAGCAGCTTGGTAGTAAAACAAAAATAAAATTAAATTGAATTTGTAGCAAATTTAGAAAATAGTAAAAAAAAACAGCACTAACGATCAAAGGTATAACAAACAGTTAGGCATGTTTTAGCTACACAACTACCTGATCGAGACAGTCTGCGATCTTGCTGAGCCGGTCTTCAGGAAGCGACTTGAAGAGTTGCACTTTGCGCAGGAATTCCATCAGCGTGTCGTGCCGTTCCATGCCCATGCGCATAGTGATCATCTGGAAGATGGACCGGTCCAGCACCCACAGTCGGACGTCGGTCAGTGCTGGAACACACCACTCCGGCCGTCTTTAAACCGATCCTCACTCACTCTCAACTTACCCTGCACAGTGGCGGTCCTGGTGCAGTTGTACAAAATGGCTAGTTCGCCGAAAACTCGGCCGGGACCCATCTTGCCCAGCACTGCACCCTCGCGCGACACCTGCAGCTCGCCCTCTGAAAGCCAACAGTCAGACAGACAGAGTTGTTACCGAAAAAGGAAGTGAAAAGTGAACGCACCGGCAGCGACGTACAAATTCTCGCCGGGCTGGCCCTCCTTTATGACCCAGTCGCCAGCCTTGAACGTCTGCTCGTACATACACTCCACCATCTCTATCACTTGTTCCTTGGCCAGTTGGCGCAGAAAGTCGCTCTTCTGCAACGCATCACGGATCTGCGATTTTGAGCTGCAAGAAAGAGGCAGAAATTTAGTGTCAGTCAGTCCCCACAGTCTAAATATTGCGGAAGCAAGCTTTCAGACCAAGCCATCTAATTGAAATCGATTGTAATCATTTCCTAAAGCACTTCCCGAATTACGCACTAACATTTTTTTGGTTGTCACTGCTGGTTCACTGCACAGTCAAAGAAGCCTAGCCGTTCATTTGGGCGTGCACGTTTGGGCGTGTCTCATTTGGGCGTGCACACTTGGGCGTGTCTCATTTTGGCGTGCGTTCATTTGGGCGTGTATTCATTTGGGCGTCTGTCAAATTTTTTTATATAAAATGTAGGAACCTACATATGTAGGCCTCAAGGCAGTCACCCTGCCTACCTTGTTTGAGGCCAATTTACCAGAAACAAACCATGTAGTGTTGGCCAAAAAAGACCGCCTGGCCATTTTTCGAGTTTTCCGAATTTCAAATGGCCGCCATTCCGTCAATTTTCAACCGAATGAAAATATTTTTGGCGCGATTATTATTATTTGTGAAGAGTTTGTTTTGGCCAAGTCCTAGCCTGCTAGCCTTCTGTAGCTGGAGTTATGCCCTTCCGAAATGAACTGACCCGAATTTTCAGACGTCAATTTTGAACCTAAATATCTCACGAACCCTTCATTGGATCTTTCCTAAATTTTGCAGGTTATAATCTTTATATGAGCTTAACAGCCTGAAAAGCTCAGCTTTCTAGCACAACCGGTTAAAATCTGGCGGATTTTTAGTTTCAGTCAAGGTGAAAAAATTAGCATTCTCAAAAATGAGGGTGTTATCCCTTGCACAGAGAGCAGGGTTATACGAACTAGTGGGGTCGTGGATGATAATGGCCTCAACTAAGACGACACAATGAACTCCTAAATTAGGCCATACAACCGTGCTTTATGTTTAAACGCCAGGCGGTCTTTTTTATGGCCAACAGTGTACATAGAGAAGTGGTCAATGCTGACTCCCATTATTTTCTCTGCTCTCCACCCGTAGGCAAAGTATGTAGCAGCATAATTACATAATTAAGACAAACTCTGCCCCTTTTACCAACCTTACCAGTAGAGTAGGCACCAGTCTGAGCCTTTTAAGCTCTAGTTGTTGCCGTGTTTAGATATCTAGAGCAAATGAGAATAAACTTTTTGAGATTTCTTCCATTTTTATTAAAAATTTTCGAGAGACGCCCAAATGAATGCACGCCCAAATGAATCCACGCCCAAATGAAACCACGCCCAACTGTGCACGCCCAAACGAGACACGCCCAAACGTGCACGCCCAAATGAACCCAACCCCCCTATCGCAGCTGGAAAGCAGAACATCTTCTGGCTCACGATCAGGTAACTAGGATTCAATTATAAAAGCAAGCAAGTTATTAGAATCTGAGCAACTACTATTATTAAGACAAAGAAAATCAGAGTGAAGGAATGTTCGTGTCTAATAGTACCTGGCTAAACCAACAGTTCCGGCTTAGCTAAATTAATGCAGTCTGGGCAAAGCATAGCACGGCTTCAATTTCAACTGATATTAGCTAGCTAAATAACCATAATACTGCACCTGTCAGAAGAGAAGTGATGCCATACAGTAGGCCTTCACTCAAATGTTTCGTACTAAATCGGTTCTTTATTATTGATTGGACTTAAATTTTCAACATTTATTGACAAGATAACTGGGTACTCATTGTGCAACTTTGGCGCGAAAATTCCAACCTCAGCTACCTCCGTGGGACGAAAACAAAAAATTAAAACCGTCTTCGCAAATTCTAATTTTTCGAATAATCCTTCAAGAATAGTTTAGAAACACGCACGAAGGATTGGTATTGTCATTCGACATAACATACTGACTGACTGGGCATCTATGTATGTAGCTCAAAGGGCACTGGCAGGTAATTGCAAAACATTACCGAAAATCTCTTGGTTATTAAATTATTCTAGGATTAAACTAGAGTGCGAACTGGTATTGGGTATTGGGTGTATTGGGGTGCTTTCCAGGTATTGGGTATTGGGTATTGGGGTTTTTACCCCCCAATGCCCAATACTAATTGGGACAGGTAAAAATAGAGAAAAATAGATGTTAACCTGAAAAATTAATCAGAAAAATCGAAAAAGTTGATCGATGATTCGGTTTAGGAAGCTGTTTTCGCGTTAAGGAGCCATCCATCCAAAATCCCAATTTTTCGGGGCCCCTTTCCCCCAAAATCGCCTTGCGTCGTTTCTTGGGAACCCCTTCCCCCTAAGGCGACGTAGTTTTCGGCTTACCCCCCTCCCGAAAAAAGTGCAGTATATGCAGTGCTGTCATGTTTTCTTGTTACTATACTGTACAATCAATTGAATAGATCGCTACAACCACTCTGGGAAGCTTTTCTGTATGTAGAAAAATTTGACAGAATATAATTAAAATGAAAATAATACAATCAAAGTTCCCTAAAATTCCGAAAAAAGTGACGTCGTTTTTTGCTAACCCCTCCGTCTCCTGGTGCGTCGTCTATCGTCGCATTTCAGCCGACCCCCCTCCCCCTCTGGAAGGACGTCGTTTACGGACGGCCTAATCAACTAAACGTTAGTATAGGTAGAATTTCCTAAAGTGTACTCTTTTCTAAACGCTACATCGGTAGGTAATTAATAAAAATGTCTAATAAATCATTTCTAATGTCACCGTAATGTACCAGTACCGTACACATGGCTATTGTGGTGGTGCACACAATTTCCGGCAGAGTTCGGAAAAAATTCGCCGGAAGTAGAAACACGACTGATTTACGAAACATTAAGTACCAAAACTGATGATTTCTGTTAATTTTACGCCCAAAATGGCTTCTAAATCCTTTCTGAAAGGCTAACTTTTCAAAATTTTCTCGCCCTGCTTGTGCAGCGGCCCAACCAAGCCTTTAAAAATTTTAATTGCCGTGCCAAAAATCTTTTGTACACAACTGGCATGTACCTGTCTAGTGAAATGCAATTTTCGGCCCAGCTACGCAAGTATTGGGTATTGGGTATTGGGGGTCTCAGGTATTGGGTATTGGGGTATTGGGTTTTCTAGGTATTGTTCGCACTCTAGATTAAACCACCGAATCACTGTATTTTCGATGCCAAGAGAGAACTCAGGACCATTACTGACTATGTGGCCAATAAAACAGAACAACGAACAGAACATAAATCAGTGGTTACACGACATAGATTTTTCAGGAAACTTCGACAAATACACAAAAATTAATTAAGCTCTGTTCCACGTCATAAAAAGCCTTCCCCAGAGTGTCTTGCAGAAATGTAAATCGTCATTTTGCTGGTTTTACGTAGAAAACTATAATATGTAGACATGATTTATAAATTACAAAATTGCAGTGCCCTTTGAGTTACAGGGATGCCCAGTCAGTATTATTATCCCCAATGACAATACCAATCTTTACTTCTAAGTTTCAAAGCCATATATAGGAACGATCACTCACAAAATTAGACCATCCTAATTTTTGATTGCATAGACCATCCTGATTTTTAATTTTCGATCCACACAAGCAACAAGAGTTGGAATTTTCGCGCCAAAGTTGCACAACCGCTCGATTCGATTAAATCGTAAAAAATTAAGCCAAATCGATAAAGAACTGATCGAGAGAGACGAAATGGTGAAGGCAAAAAAATTCTTGTCGCCAATAATCGAGTTCAGCTGACCTGGCACTCTTTTTGTGGTGTTCGAGCCGAACTTTCTTGTCCTGCTTGCTGGGCTCGGCCGAAACGGCGATCTTCTTGGCGCGCGTCTTTCCGTCGTCGGCGGCCATTTTGACGGCGCTCTGCTGCAGCTCCTTGCCCAGCTCGTCACTGCTCTTGCCCTTGCTGGTCGGCGAAGACACGGTCGTCTCCTGAGTCAACGCCAGCACCGACCGCAGTTTGTCGCACTCGGTCTGAAAGTTGGCACCTCTCACTTACAACTTTGTCGCTGGCCTTTGCTCCAAACTTTGACTAGATTCAGCAATTGGGTGATGAATCAAGTTCACTTTTGATCAAATAAATCGGTCAAGTCAACTTCACAAGTTGAGGGCACAGATCAAAGTTGGTACTAATACTAGTGTTCCGACGAAACCGAACCTCAATATGGATCAATAACAGCCAAAAAAGTCATTGTCAAATTCGAATTCAAGAGAATACTATACAGGACTAGGTAGAAATCCGATCTGATGTGCGGGCCCTATGTAGTCCATTTCGCAAGCCCCGGTAAGTCGTGATCTCTGACGTTTGCTCTTCTTTCACAACCCAGCCACGTGCTAGCCATGCAGTTGGGTGCCAGTCACTAAGAGAGCGCCTGGTATGTTGACGTCATGGTGTTGTCAGCTCCCGACGGCCGCTGGTGCCCATACATGGGCCGGAAAAATCCGGAGGGGGGTAGGGGGGTTGAGACCTCGGGGGGGGGGGGGGGGGGTCCCCCCCAAAAAAGGCCAAAAAACGCCTATTTTGCCTTAAATAAGCGAAATTTTCCTCCCTCCGGGAGGGGGGGGTGGGTGGCCGAGGGGGTGGTATGGCCGGCCGAGGGGGGTATGGCCGGCCGAGGGGGAGGGGTATACCCCCCCTTACCCCCCGGCCCATGTATGCTGGTGCCCCGGCGTGAAGAGGGCTCCCGGCAGAGTTGGTTTCTCGGACAGCTCCTGACGTCGTCGATCTTCTCCTCCAACGCGGCATGCTTTGAGGAGCGGCTTTCGGTCCAACGGCAGATCCAGTCAGTTCCCACTTACCTACTCGCTGTCACCAGCTTTCGGCGGTGTGGGTGGGGCTTTGTGCCGACGACCAACTCTTTGCGGCAAGAAACTTGCCCCGCCGAGTGGATGAGCACGCGCACAGTGGCTTTGCGGCCTAAGCCAACCGTGCCGGCTACTAGGTAGAAAATGGGAAGTAACACCAAAGCAAAATTAACAGAAAGTGAGCCAAAATTAATCATGTTTCAGCTTCAAAACTTAGATAATAACCTACATTTTGTTAGATGAGTGAACGAAACACACACTTGAAGTCAGGTGGCGGGTCGAAAGGAGTTTCGCCCAGAGGGGGTCCCAAATTTCAAAAAGCTCCTAAACGCCTGGAAATGCGTTTTTAGCACGTTTTTTTCAGTAAGGACACTAAAAATCACTATTTTAAGCTGCCAAATAGCGTTTTAGAGTTAAAAACAGCAAAAAATGACAAAAACGGCTTCCAGAAACACCGATTTCTCTTAAATATCAGCAGTGGAAACGCCAAATTCGGTTCCCAAAGGCTTTTCAAGCGAATTTTAGGCTAAAAATTAGTGATTTCTGAGCCACTTTGTTTGTACTGGGAGCCACTACTAGTACAGTACTTGTATTTTTGGGTCGGAGGGGCTCCCTTAACCTGTCTCGGGGGCGGTGAGGGGGTAACCCCCAAAACCCCTAGTACATGTATGCACACTTCATGTCTTGGTGCTCCAAACTTGCAATGACGCTTTTAGGCAGACGAAATGTTAACTCTGCTGATTACGTTTAAAGGAGGTTTTACAGCAAAGACTGCTGGGTAAAGTGAATTTCGCTCGGTTTGAAATGTCGGATGTATCGATGGCAACTAATTGCGATATCGATATATCGTC
>JASANB010004744.1:0-21320 GCA_030248155.1 Sabatieria punctata
AGTCAGTCTGTCACTGGACAGAACTGTCAAAAGTATTATTATGTTTACTATGCGCGATTACTCACAAGACAGAAAAGTTGTTGTAGGTTGAAGCAGAAATTTACCACACAGATTGTGCTTTCAAAATACTTTCGCAACCCATCTCACTTAAAGTCAGACCTGCCAGTCGCTAGAATTCTAACTGTAAAAATGTTAGCTCTGAGCCTGCTTTTTGCAATCAGATTTGCACTAGTGGCAAGCGCATTATGGAAGGATTACATGCCTGAGTACCTGCAAGCTTTAGTTGGTGATGGTAAGTTAGGCACAGTTGGTGTAGTGGTTTAGGCTGCATAGCCACTGTGCGCGACGTCGTGTGCTCATCCACTCGGCGCGGCAAGTTTCTTGCTGCAAAGAGTTAGTCGTAGGCATAAAGCTCCACCCAGGTCACCGAAAGCTGGTGACAGCTAGTAGGTAAAATGGCAACCGACTGGATCTGCCGTTGCACTGAAGCCACTCCAGAAAGCATGCCGCATTAGGAAGATCTACGATGTCAGAAGCTGTCTGAGAAACCAACTATGCTGGGAGCCCTCTGGCATATGGGGCACCGGCGGCCATCGGGAGCTGTCAGCATTATGGCATCAACACGCCGGCCGCCCTCCTGTTGACCGGCGCCCAGCAATGGCTAGGTATGGCTGGCAGTGAAAGATTTGCAACGTCCGAGATGACGAATCACAGGGGTAGCGGAATGGACCTCGAGTCTGATTGTAGGCCGCAAGCCCCCCCCCGCAAATCGGATCGGATCGGTAAGTTAGGTTGCACCACATGTCCATTTTCTCTATCTATAGCCGCAGTTCAGCATAAATTTGCTTTCCAGTTAAAAATACATCTTAGGTCAAAACAGCTCCAATTTGTTCATGAGAAAATGGCGATGAATTGCCGGTGTTATCTATAGTGAAACGGCTCAAAATTTGGGAGCGTATAACTCCAGATTGGAGCGTCGAATCAAGTTATTCTCTGGAACACTAGGATAACTCATAAGCGCTGTTTATACTCTGAAAGAGGTCGCAACACACGCACACAGCACAATCGCTCAAAGCAACTATACAATGCGAACACACTTGAACACTCACACAAAACAATCAAACTCCTACTGAAGACACACTACTGCAGTAGTTTTTCGTCAGTCTATGCCTCTTTTTTTACAAGCTGGCGAATATGCGCCAACTTAACCTTAATCAGATTCACTACTGCAGTAGTCTGAGCAGAATAGAAACCAGCCGCGCCGGCTCCCGATGTAAAACTAAAGCCAACGAAAAATAGAAATACTAATTCTATTTTCAAACGGGAGCTACTGCAGTAGGAGTATAAACAGCGCTAGAGGGTCCTATTCGCTGACCAAATTCGGAAGTGAAAAATTTAAACTTTATATGTATGGCTAATGGATAAAGTCAGAAAGAGGACTCTTTAAGAATATTTTGTTAAAATGCTGTACAGCACTGACTGACGAAAAATATAAGTATAAAGAAGTGTTCAGCGGAACTGGACAGATGCACAGAGGAGTGCAAAAATGGGCCAAAGATGAAAGACGTATGCTCTGACTTTGGCTACGACCCCAATCCCGATTATTGTGTGATGCATTGTGATCCACGAAGAAATACAAATTGGCAAGATATGGAAACAAACTGTTTGGACAGGTGCCACTGAAATTTGCAGCTTTTCCTATCCACTTTTGCTGTTGCAGTTATATACATCGCTTTTGGCTGCCTCTTTATAATGCTTACAACGAAAAGGACTGTGGCATCGGCTGGGACTCATTTGAACCCAACGTCAGTCGCCAACACCAACTACGTACCTATGAAGTTTAAGAACGAACAATTCTGTTCGCCACTTTTTATGTTTGCCTTGCCGTGTTTTCCTATTTAAGTTAGCTGTTTTTCATACCTCAAAGTCTCAGGCAAACAAAAACATATTTTAGGCGAACGAAACATTTTTTAGGCGAACAAAAACATTTTTAGGCGAACAACAACATATTTTAGGCGAACAAAACATATTTTAGGCGAACAAAACATATTTTAGTCGAACGAAACATATTTTAGGAAAGCAAAACATATTTTAGGCGAACAAAAACATATTTTAGGCGAACAAAAACATATTTTAGGCGAACAAAATATCATTTAGGCGAACAAAAACATATTTTAGGTGAACAGAACATATTTTAGGCGAACAAAACATATTCTAGGAGAACAAAACATATTTTAGGCGAACAAAACATATTTAGGCGAATAAAACCATATTTTAGAGGAACAAAACATATTTTAGTCGAAGGAAACATATTTTAGGCGAACAAAAACATATTTAGGCAAACAAAAACATATTTTAGGCGAACAAAAACATATATAGGCGAACAAAAACATATTTTAGGCGAACAAACACATATTTTAGACGAACAAAAACATATTTTAGGCGAGCAAAACATATCTTAGTCGAACAAAACATATTTTAGGCGAACAAAAACGTATTTTACTCGAACAAAAAGGTTAATGATCCTCTAAAGAAATGACGATTTTGAAAGTGACTGCACGCTGTTTTTTTTAATTTTCGAACACTTTAAATCGGTATTCGGAGTCTTACAAAAGTTTAGCTTAACGTAAGATAAGAAAACAGTTCTGTTGATAACTGAACAGCTAAGCAGTCAATTATCATTTGAGGATGTGCAACTTGAAGGCAAACAATGGAAACCTGTTCGTAATAGGTATCACGTTCCGTGGACAGTTTTTTTCAATCTGGGCTCAAGATTCGGTATGCTGCACATATAATGTATGTGAATATGGTTATATTTTGAGAATTTAAGGAACTGGAGTTTACATTGGCAACCGTTACGTGTTGACAACAGCATCCTTGTTCGACGGTATCAGGTATCCTATTACTGCTGTAAAATTATGGAATTTGAATTTCAATTCAATTACAATCAAATTATGGACTCAGTTTTAAATTTCAATCAAATTAAGACAGAATTTCTGAGAGAATCAGCATCACTTTTCAACATTTATCAAGGAGTATTTTGTGCACCAACTTACAGCTGCCTAGGCAAAACTTTCTATCTTGGGTCTGCATAGGTCCCCCAAAAGCAATCACGAAAAATTAACAGCTACCACGGTGGAGACGTTTGGGCGGAGCGCGGCGGTTTCGCGGCTCATTTTCGCTCGGCCAATGAGCGAGCGCGCGTTGTAAAGTAGGGAGCCGAGCCGTCTTGGCCGGCAAGCACGGCGCTCGGCCAGCTATTAGCGGCTAATTAGCTGTGCTATCAAGCGCAGCGGGTGTTTGGACCGGTACCTTGTCTGATTGACACTGAGCTAACTGCTTCTTTAAAGACTCGATGTGATCGGAGACTGTTCTGCAGTAGTGTTTCACATGACGGTACATCACCGATGCCCTACAGAACGTCTTGCCGCATCCATTTGAACAGAACACTTTGTCATCTGCAATGCGTACACCACACTGGATGGACGGTTGGTTTGGACGGACTACTTTTACTAGGTTAAAAGGATGCTGTGAATGTGTCTGTGGCTCGATCCGATCCGATCCGATCTGGCGGGGGGTCGCACAATGTACGGCCCTACGATCAGACCTGCACGGTCCATTTCGTTACCCCTTATATCGTCATCTCGGACGTTTGCCCTTCTTTCACTGCCAAGCCACTCAAGCCATGCTGTTGGGCGCCAGGTACTAAGAGAGTGCCTGGCGTGGTGACGTCATGGTGCTGACAGCTCCCAGCGGCCGCCCGGCCGAGGAGGAGTAAACCGGTATAGGCCGTAATGCTGGTTTCTCAGACGGCTCCTGACGTCGTTGATCTTCCCTCCAACGCGGCATGCTTTTAGGAGCGGCTTTCGGTGCAACGGCAGATCCAGTTGGTTCCCATTTTACCTACTCACTGTAACCAGTTTTCGGTGGCCTGGGTGGAGCGTTGTGCCGACGACCAACTCTTTGCAGCAAGAAACTTGCCACGCCGAGAGGATGAACCACTACAACCACTAGGGATGCAGCGGCCGCCGTGACTCAGAGGCAGCGAGCTACCCACTGAGCCACTGACGCGGCGTGTCTGTGGCTTTTACAGCAAATAGTCCGAACGCACCTCCCAGCTCCCCACAAACTGCTCCTAGGTCACACCGATATGTTGTTTTCACACTAATTCACCTGTCAAGACTCATCTCGGCCTCAATAGCGGCAGAGCGGCAGTAACAGGTGCTGCTTCTGAGACCGGGGGGGGGGGGGGGGCAGGCAGTTTACAGCAGTAATTACGCTGGCCGGCGTCTGCTAGCCCTTAGCAACGGCCGGCGACCCTCGCGTTGCTAGGGATAGGGGTGTAACAACGCCAGCGCGCCGGCCAATGGCCGCAGTTTAATCGATTTCTGAAACCGCCGCGCTGGCCAATGCTTAAGAGCAAAACGTCTCCACCGTGACTATTATTAAAAATTTTACGCTAAATAATATAAGCGATATTTTAGTTTCAAAAGAAAGTACGAAAAATTATCGATTAGCCAGTGTGCTAGAGTTGATGAGAAGAAAATCAAGGCTACAGTCTACTTTGTAGATACTGCAGGTAGTATTACTCTACATCAACTCTCACTCTACTTTCCTGTGCCATATTCTGCTGCTAATACAAGGTGTCCCAAAACTGTTACTGCTCAGGACATAAACCGATAAGTTACAGTCTGGATAGTGTTGTTACAATACCAAAATTTCCGTTTGACTATGACTATGACTACCGCTGGTTTGAGTACAATACTACTGTTGGAAAGTTCGGGGTTAAAAAAATAAGTTCAGGTTCAGGTCAAGTCCAACATCGAAATTTCAGGTTCAAGTCCAGGTTCAAGTCCATCATCTAAAAAACCTGGACAATAGGTTCAGGTTCAAGTCCACTGATAATTTCAAGAATTGTTAAAATTTTGCACTGCTCGCAACTTTTCTGAGCTATATAAGCCTGTCTACTAGTAATGAAAGACGAAAACCACATTTTATGGGGCAATAGTTTCGTTTTCTCGTATATTCAGTTTGAAAAATGTGTAAAAACAAGAAACCATGAAAACGTTGTGCAATCCAACCGAAAATTTGAGAAATTTTGCCTAAATTTTCACTCAAATTTTGAACCTATTGAGTGAGTCCAGAAAAGCGAAACAGGTTCAAGTCCGGCTGAAATAAAATAGGTTCAGGTTCAGGTTCAAGTCCACAGATTTCAGGTTAAAAACCTATTAATAAGTCCAGGTTCAAGTCGGACTTGCCAACAGTATACAATACCCAAGTAGTCAAATTTGACTATATTGTAGTCAAACCGTTTGACTATGACGAGCACTGGTTTGACTACTTTGACTACTGTTAGAAACAGAGCCAAATTAACATTTTCAGCGATTTATCATGTTTCAGCTTCAGTCACCATGACCAAACGTCAGCCAAAAAAGGCTTGTGACTAAATCATACAGGGTGTCTCAAAAAAATGATCACATTTCTTTTTACTGCCATTTCTGTAAAGACCAAATAGGCTGAAATTTGGACCATAGGTGCCAAAATTCGGGGAATTTTATGTGTTAAAGTTTGGTGCACTAGACTTGACTCATTCCCGAGAAATTTAAAAAAAAAGTGAAATTTGGTAATTTCAATAGTGAAAGCCGGTCACCGAAAAGATGATCACATTTCTTTTTACTGCCATTTCCGCAAATTTTGACCAAATAGGCTGAAATTTGGACCATAGGTGGCACAATTCGGGGAATTTTATGTGTTAAAGTTTGGTGCACTAGGCTTCACTCATTCCCGAGAAATTTCAAAAAAAAGTGAAATTTGGTAATTTCAATAGTGAAAGCCGGTCACGAAAAATGGAAACATTTCCTTTTCCTGTATCTTTTCTAATTTTTGTCGGAATTGGATGAAATTTGGAGTGTAAACGGAAAGTTCACGGTAATTCGTGCGTAAAAAGTTGACGCATGAACTCCAACGCTATCGTTAGAGTTTAGGCGATAATGTAATGTAACGATTTTTCGGTGACCGGCTTTCGCTATCGAAATTACCAAATTTCACTTTTTTTAAATTTCTCGAGAATTAGTCAAGCCTAGTGCACCAAATTTTAACACATAAAATTGCCCGAATTTTGGCATCTATGATCCAAATTTCAGCCTATTTGGTCAAAATTTACGGAAATGGCAGTGAAAAGAAATGTGATCATTTTTTCGGTGACCGGCTTTCACTATTGATTTAAGAAATTTCACTTTTTTTGAAATTTCTCGGGAATGAGTCAAGCCTAGTGCACCAAACTTTAACACATAAAATTCCCCGAGTTTTGGCACCTATAGTGCTAATTTCAGCCGATTTGGTCAATATTTGCGGAAATGGCAGTAAAAAGAAATGTGATCATTTTTTGAGACACCCTGCACATGTAACAGGTCATCCACCTCAGGGGGGAGGGGGTTGGTGGGTCTGGCGCCGGCCGGGGGGGTCTGAGCCGAAATTCTGGGAGGGGGGTTGGGCACTAAAAACGCTCAAAAATGGAAAAAATGGCTAATTTGGGCTGAAATACGCCTAAAAGTGCTGTTTTGCGGGCGATTTTGAGAATTTTTGTGTCTGAAATTGCAAAAATTTGCTCAAAAAATTACTTGCCAGGAAAATCGGAGGGGGGTCGGAAAAATCGTCTAGGGGGGTTTCCCATCCGGGGGGTCTGGCCTAAGTCGGGTGGGGGAAGACCCCCCAGACCCCCTGTTTCATGTATGGACTAAATCAATAAATCGTTTATCCTGAATAGTTAACCGCTAAAAGTAGTACAGAATCGATATTTTCTGTTAAAAATTTTCGTTGTAAAACAAAAAGCATGCTGGGCAAAAGGCTCCGTAAAATAGAATAGAACGCCGTTTGTGTTTGAAGCCAAAAAAATTTTTGACTTTTCTCTCAACTAAAAAGTGTACTCTACAGCACTTTCTGTCGTAATTTTATACCCTGATTTGGTGGAACTGTAGAACTTGCATCAAGCAGAGATTCACTGACTGACCCTTCGGTTCATTGTTTCACAATTTTACAGAAAACTTTGTTTGGTATTCTATAGTGCTTAAGAATGTTTCACGTTTGTAAGATATTTTTGTTGTAAACAGCAAAAAGGCTTAAAATACGCATGAAAAGCCTGCCTCTTATAAGAAAACGTAGTCATAGTCAAACGGTTTGACTACCTGGTCTTCGTTTGACTACGTATTTATGGTAACGAAGGTAGTCAAACTTTGACTTTGACTACCTGTCCGTTTGACTGCGATATCACAAAAGTATTAACTATGACTTTGACTTTGACTAGTAGTCATAACAACAGTAAGTCTGGATCAAAATTGACAGCAATTTTGCTTTCCCAAATCAGCACCAGGCTTTTTGAGAGAAGAAATTGTTAGACACAAACTTTCACACACAAAAACTTTACCGTAATCCGTAGCAAATGTTCAAAGGTTGAGCCAAAGCAAAAATGACAGGCCTGATGTGGCCGGGCAGCATTTTCAGGGTTCCGAGGCCTTTATACCCGGCAGGCACTTGTATTGTAGTTTATCTCTTAGATCCAGAAATTCTTTGCGTGCCGGTGTTCCGTTAAATAATCCTATCGTTAAAAAATCCTATATAGGATTATTTAACGGGCCGAGTGCCGTGAAATATTCCTATTGCCGTTAAATAATCCTATGAAAGCTGTGACATTGTCTAATCGGTAGTGAGCATGCGGAAATGGAATAGGCACGCGCAAGTACGTACGATAGGTGCTGTTTAGCAGGTCCAAAATTATCATACTGTACAGCTCATCTTTACGCCTGCATCGGAATCAGACTGTGAGATCGATGACGATGATTTAGCCAGTCGAGTTGAGCAACTGCAGAAGCTTTGAAACAGAACAAGCAAGAGCAGGCATCGTACAAAGCTTACTTAGACGCCAAGCATGAAGCACCAAAGTTGTTGTTGTTGTAACTTTTTGTCCTTTTTGGACTAGGAGTAGCCAACTGCTATAGAGCAGGAAGAGACACAAGGCAGCCTCCTTAACAACAACCCTTCCCTTTTGCTATTGGTGTGTGCAAGACAGGTAAGGTTTGATCCCCATTTATCTACTTGCCATTGCTGACTTTCGGACTTGAATGACCTGAAAGTTCCCTGTGGGGGAATTTGTCCGCGTCAGGAATCAGCGCCAGAAAACCGACAGGGTGGCCGGATGCAGTACAAGTTGTCAGGCCCAAAAGAAGTCATAGAAGTCGGTTCAAAAGGATCACATAAGCTCAAAGGTCTTGCGAAATCCGTGAACAGCCAGCGCCTGTAGCCTAGCCAGCGTTTCCAGTGTAAGGATGAGCCAGTATCTGGCCAGCCGAAATTTTAAAATAAAAGTAGTATTAGTGTGCCAACTTACAGCCTTCTGCGCCAAACTTTCAATTTTGGGTCTGAATACCAAGACTCGATCGATTCAGACACTGACTCTTAAAATATTATTGCCATTACTCTAGCAATAGGATTATTTCACGGGGATAGGAAAATGTAACAGGCCCATAATCGTTAAAAAATCCTATATAGTAAATTTTAACGTTAAATAATCCTATATAGGAAATTTTAACGTTAAAAAATCCTATATAGGATTTTTTAACGATAGGATTATTTAATACAACACCGGCTGGCCACAGGGTCATGCAAAGCGTGCCTAAAAATGTTTTTGCATTCACTGAAATTTTCAAAAAAGCGTGATTGACATGTGACTGGCCAATCACTTTTTGGCACTTTCGTTTTCCAGTCACATTTATGGTTAACAAACAGCAGGACACAAAGCGTGATTCTATGTCGGCTACTACTCCAAATGAAGTACAGGGTGTCTCAAAAAATGACCACATTTCTTTTTACTGCCATTTCCGCAAATAGGCTGAAAATTGGATCATAGGTGCCAAAATTTGGGGAATTTTATGTGTTAAAGTTTGGTGCACTAGGCATGACTCATTCCGTAGAAAGTTCAAAAAAAGTGAAATTTGGTAATTTCAGTAGTGAAAGCCGGTCACCGAAAAAATGGAAACATTTCTTTTTCATGTATCTTTCCTAATTTTTGCCGGAATTGGATGAAATTTGTAGTGTAAACGCAGAAATTCAGGGTAATTCGTGTGTAAAAAGTTGACATTTCTTCAGGTCTTCGTCGCTAGACAGTATGCTGCTGCACTTTTACAGGAGATTCTTACAGCTGAAGCGCGCGAAGGTCAAATTTAGCGATGTATAGGAACTGCATGTGTTGTTTAGGAGGAGCTGAGTTATTACATCAACTTTTTGCACACGAATTACCCTGAATTTCTTCGTTTACACTACAAATTTCATCCAATTCCGACAAAAGTTAGGAAAGATACATGAAAAAGAAATGTTTCCATTTTTCGGTGACCGGCTTTCACTATTGAAATTACCAAATTTCACTTTTTTTTTAATTTCTCGGGAATGAGTCAAGCCTAGTGCATCAAACTTTAACACATAAAATTCCCCGAATTCTGGCACCTATGGTCCAAATTTCAGCCTATTTGGTCAAAATTTCCGGAAATGGCAGTAAAAAGAAATGTGATCCTTTTTTGAGACACCCAGTTTGGGTTATAGAAGGCCTGTATTGCTGACTGAGCATCTGCTTTTTAGAGGCCAAAAAAGATGAATATCAACAAAACCAAAACCAACAAAACATAATACACTCGATCACAGTGCATCCCAACCCTCACATAGATCTAGCAGTGGTTCGCGTACTGAGGGGAGGCTTGGTAGGAGCCATGCCGGTTTGTCTCTCGCAGCCCAAACATCGAAGACAAGACGTCAACAGATATGCTGGCTGGGCCGACGCCCAACCCGCTGGCAGTGCCTGTAGCCCCGGTACGTTGTCAATTTATGGGAGAACACACTTGCCGGCGCAGTTGGTGTAGTGGTTTGGGCTACCGTTGGCAAAACATTGAATTTCAGGAATAGATAACATTATAGTCCTATATATGTTTCCTGAAGTCCAATAGATATACATAATATGTATATGTATTTTTTCAAAAAATATGTACAGTACATAAAATACATATATACATATTTTTTCAAAGCCAATTTTCAGTTTAAAAAATGCTGCTAAAACAGTTGTTTGTTACTGACTGACATGAGAAAGGGTCTATGCTTGGACCTGATTGGCGTAAAATTGATACAGTACCTCAGTCAAATTAATTAATTAATAACTCCCACATTTAACTTCTGTTAAAAATCCTCCATTTCAGTCATTTTGTATAAGAAAGAACTTTGTTTTTGAAACCGCAATAGCCAATAATTTCGCTTTATGTCAACTATACAAAAAGAGCATTTTCTCCTGCCATTTATCTATTGAATTTGAAAATCTACAATATACAGGGTGTGTCAAAAAAAACAACCCAGCAGATTTTTTGCTGTAGCAACCGCAAATCTCAACCGATTTGAATTAATCCTGATTTAAATGAAAGGCAAGTAAATTCTTGAACGACTGGTGTAGCTTTTATTAAGATGCTTTGCTTAGTTCCTGAGATAATTGCTTTCAAAATCAAAACAGAGATTTTGGCAGTGCACAACAGAGATTAAAACAACCCAGCAGATTTTTTACTGTAGCACCCGCAAATCTCAACCGATTTCAGTGAGTCCTATTTTATATGAAAAATAAATTAATTCTTGAAAGTTTGGTGAAGCTTTTATTAAGATATGATGCTTGGTTCCTGAGATATTTGCACTCAAAGTCCTTAACAGATTTTGGCAATGAACAAGAGCGATTTTTATTATTCTGTTGCACTTCATAATAAAACCAATTCCTACTGTTCAGGGCTAACGTCACGAGGTTTTCCTGGTGCCACTCATGCTTGGTTACTTCATTTGTAAAAGTCTTGTTGCCCCTCAGCAGTAGGAATCCGTTTTGTTGTGAAGTGCAACGGAATCGCTTTTGTTCACTGCCAAAATCTCTGTTTTGAGTTTGAAGGAAAATATCTCAGGAACTAAGCATCGTATCTTAATAGGGCCTTCACCAGTCTTTCAAGAATTTATTCGTCTTTCATTTAAAGCAGGATTCATTCAAATCGGTTGAGATTTGCGGTTGCTACAGCAAAAACTCTGCTGGGTTGTTTTTTTTGACACACCCTGTACAATGTATGTTCTCTCATTTTAGACCTTCTTTTGGTCGCTTCGCACCACTTTACACGGTAATGATATTATTTAGTTAAACAACAAATCTGTGGCTTTTTTACCACTGCAGCAAATTTAGACACTCGCATCCCAAAGAAAACGTAATTTTCTGCTGTGGTTGTCAGGATGAGACTTAGAAATGCAGCATTTCATCAGAAATTCAATATGTATTTTCAAATATGTATTTTAAATACATAATGGCCTAAAAATACATATACATAAACATATTCTTTGAGGAATACATAAACATATACATATACATATATGTATTCCAAAAATAATACATAATATGTATTTTTTGCATATACATATACATCCGATCCGATCCGATCCGATCTGGCGGGGGGTCGTACAATGTACGGCCCTACGATCAGACCTGCACGGTCCATTTCGTTACCCCTTATATCGTCATCTCGGACGTTTGCCCTTCTCTCACTGCCAAGCCACTCAAGCCATGCTGTTGGGCGCCAGGTACTAAGAGAGTGCCTGGCGTGGTGACGTCATGGTGCTGACAGCTCCCAGCAGCCGCCCGGCCGAGGAGGAGTAAACCGGTATAGGCCGTAATGCTGGTTTCTCAGACGGCTCCTGACGTCGTTGATCTTCCCTCCAACGCGGCATGCTTTTAGGAGTGGCCTTCGGTGCAACGGCAGATCCAGTTGGTTCCCATTTTACCTACTCACTGTAACCAGTTTTCGGTGGCCTGGGTGGAGCGTTGTGCCGACGACCAACTCTTTGCAGCAAGAAACTTGCCACGCCGAGAGGATGAACCACTACAACCACTAGGGATGCAGCGGCCGCCGTGACTCAGAGGCAGCGAGCTACCCACTGAGCCACTGACGCGGCATACATATACATATATGTATTCGACAGTAGTTTGGGCCACAAAGCCACTGTGCGCGTTCATCTTCTCGACGGGGCAAGTTTCTTGCCGCAAAGACTTATGGTGGTCGGAACAAAGCCCAACCCAGGCCACCGAAAGCTGGTGACAGAGAGTAGGTAAATGGGAGCCGACTGGAGCTGCCTAAAGCTACAATAGCAACCACGTGTGTTGGGACAAACGGGAACGGGGACAGCTAACACTGAGACCTGCCCAGACTGACACCGAGCATGTGTTTAGGGTAGAAGCGAAGGAAGGGCAGCACGTGGGTGTGCAGGAGGGCCCACAGTTACTGTTGTTTGGTATTGGATTTTCAGAATGTGTATGTGTATACACATTCATTGTCAATTGTTGATAATGTTAGTTAGTTTGCAGTCGAGCACAAACTGCATTGGGCAGAGATACATTCGGCCAGACGCCGTTGCAGAGGCAGTTTGTTCACAGGCGGTTATCCAGCCTACAAGTGTGGACGCAGCACACATTCCTTCTGTCCAGTACTCCTTTCTGCTGCCTCTGTCAGCTACTGCTGTACATAGCATAGCTTCAGGGTGACACGGGAGCTGGAGTAGTGCAGCAGTTGCCAGCAGACGCCAACCAGATACAACGGTGGGAGCTGGTGGGACTGGTATCAAAGAAGAAAAATGCTGTTGTGAACCTGATGGATCTGAAGATCCTTCGCTGGGTGTGTCAAGAGACTGGTATTGTTTGTCAGATCGAAGTATAAATTCTTAATGCACCGCATTTCCAGTGGCTCCCCATATCTGCCAAAAAATTATATTCACTAAAAAATTAGACAAGCTAGCTTCACATTTCTCCTTGCAATAGCTGAGCCAAATGCAGCACAAATGTTTTACAAGGCAAGCGAACGACCTTAGTCTTCTTATGTTAATCGGGTAGGTTTTCGCTAATGGGGGACAGCGTGCTACAATCAAGGTTTTCTCAGAAAAACTGATTGAGCAGCCTACTTTATAACGAAAAACAGCCACGTTACTACGCCACACGATTCTTTTCGCACCACTCGCTGCAGTTGCCGGACTAAACAGTCAAATATGACTATAGGCGAACTGCAGTGAAGGGCAATCAAACAAGAACAGTGAAATGCATTCATTGCTAATGTATTTCAGCAGCATTAAACTACCCTGCATTATTTACCCTACTTTTTCTATTTTTAACGAAAAACAGCAGCGTAACTACGCCACTTTGCAATTTGGCTACCGTAGTAGATGTTGTTTTCGTGTTGAAACCCACACGACTATGTCAAGTACGGTAGCTAGAGACAAACGCATCTAAGAGAATCGAAAATTTTTGCAGAAAACAAAAAACCGAGTAGATTCTGAATGACCTGTACGTGTACGTGCAGACAAGAAAATGAATCTACAGTTCATATTTATACATTGAGCGTCAACAAATTTCTCAGATTAATAATTACCTTGTGTTCAAAGAACCCAGTCATATCCGGTGGTTAATCAGGCCCTCCCATGACAGGAAATAAATTTATGAGTTTTCGTGCTGGGACCCTAACCGGGAAGACTTGTTATCGGTAAGAAGTGCGCCAAATTCAAATCACTCAAGTACTGGCACCTTCTACTGAACCTAAATCGTCTTCAGCCTCCAGGCCACCTCTGCCATTTGCTCCCTTCCAGATCGTACCAGAACCACTTCGATCATCCAGCCTGCCACTCACGATTCGCATCTCATCCATCTTCGCCAAAGTACTATCCCGAGAATCGGCCGATTCGGAGTGGAAGAAGGTGAAGCTGCCGATTTTCCTTCATCTTACCATTGTTTAAGTCTTCTAGCTTCCATACTGCTTCGATATGCTCTCTCCTTCCAGACACACCACTTCCATCCACTTCAAATCGCCCCGCCGAAGTACTGTCCCGAGAATCGGCCGATTCGGAGTGGAAGAAGGTGAAACTGCTGATTTTCCTTCATCGTACCATTGTTTTAAGTCTTGTAGCTTCTGTACTCACATATCCGGACTTTTCTTTAAGATACTTTTCATTTAACTGTAAAAACGTCTATGTTAGGAAGCAGTGTTACAAAGTTATAAAATTTGCATCAGATATGCTTACTGCAGCATCCTATCCAATCGGGACCATCATATTCGGACTTAGCTAAACGAGAGCTTTTGATTGAGTACCTACATGCCTATGTTACGACGTAGCGTTAGAAAGTTAGAAAATTTGCATATTTTCAATTTGCATATTTTTGCATATTTTTGCAATTTTTGCATATTTTTGCATATTTCAACGCTGCGTCGTAACATAGGCATGTAGGTACTCCATCAAAAGCTCTCGTTTAGTTAAGTCTGAATATGATGGTCCCGACTGGATAGGATGCGGCAGTAAGCATATCTGATGCAAATTTTATAACTTTGTAACACTGCTTCCTAACATAGGCGTTTTTATAGTTAAATTAAAAGTATCTTAAAGAAAAGTCCAGATATGAGAGTACAGAAGCTACAAGACTTAAAACAATGGTAAGATGAAGGAAAATCGGCAGCTTCACCTTCTTCCACTCTGAATCGGCCGATTCTCGGGATAGTACTTCGGCGGGGCGATTTGAAGTGGATGGAAGTGGTGTGTCTGGAAGGAGAGAGCATATCGAAGCAGTATGGAAGCTAGAAGACTTAAACAATGGTAAGATGAAGGAAAATCGGCAGCTTCACCTACTTCCACTCCGAATCGGCCGATTCTTGGGATAGTACTTCGGCGAAGATGGATGAGATGCGAATCGTGAGTGGCGGGCTGGATGATCTAAGTGGTTCTGGTACGATCTGGAAGGGAGCAAATGGCAGAGGTGGCCTGGGGCTAAAGACGATTTAGGTTCAGTCAAAGGTGCCAGTGCTTGAGTGATTTGAATTTGGCGCACTTCTTACCGATAACAAGTCTTCCCGGTTAGGGTCCCAGCACGAAAACTCATAAATTTATTTCCTGTCATGGGAGGGCCTGATTACACAGAACAATGGTTGTCGCACAAACACTTTTAATGCCTTTTAAAAGATTAATCTTCAAACTTCCACCGACGGGATCTCTGACCAAGAACGACCTCTTCAAAATTTTGTTCGTCAATAAATCATAAAATTATTGTAGTATGATTGTCATATTTTACTATTTTGCTTTAAAATCAACAGCAATGCAATAGTACTGCTAACTAACTGGACATTTAAATAAGTTACTGTAAGTAATCAAACGAGTATATAAATGGCGAGGTAAAATAACACAGACCAATTTTATAATTAATCCACCAATTAACACCGGCCAAAACGATAGTAATAATAAGACGCATTTCACAATAGAGACTTGCGCAGATTAGGATTAGCTTTCTTTGTACATGTACAAACCGCTATAAGCTCAACAAACAAACCGACCACAAATCTTTCTGGCGGCTAAACAAAACTGGAGGAAACCGAAACTCAAGGCAAGCGTGCATTTGTGAAAAGAGCAAAAAGAATATACATAATAATAATATAATATAAAGATAGGTTGTAGCATTCAGATCTATACCAATGACTGCAGAAAAGACCAAAGAAGAAACATTGCTAATAACCGAGATTCCGTAGCACAACAAAAACTGATTATCCTCACAAGCTCTCACAACGATCGACTAAGCCTCAAACACTAAACTACGCATCGATCACTAACACATTGACCAGGCACGTCCATATAAGGAAAAAATGGGCATATTACTGTTAGAGTGTTAGGTATTGGGTTTTGTGCCCTATAACAGTCAGGCACTTAACGCCGTTTATGGTACCGGTACCTAAGCTAGTGGCACCATATACAGTGGGGTGCAAAAGTTTAAACGCACCCAGTCAGGTACAAGAAAAAGTGAGTTTTCACTTATTTGTTGAAGATAATTGGCAAGTGTTATACACCGTTGCATAGCTTGAGATGTTGCGAAGAGATTGGCGCAGACTGCACTGCAATGCGTTTCTGTATAGTAAAGTTATAGCCAGTCTAAGCCGGACTGTCAGAAAAAGGGTTAGCAAAAGTTTAAACGCACTTTAAAAATCCCACAAAATCCGACTCAGATCTTTCAAATAAAACTTGTACGAACACCTAAATAGTAAATAATAAATAACAAGACAAGTTTCATGCTTTGCCATGATTCAGCTAGCTCTGTTGTGCTCTTTGTCCAATTAGAATGCGGAAGATTGACCCTGCTATGGTGCCTTGTATCAACGCGATCTCTAGCACCAGAGTGCCAGTAGCAGCTTGACAGATCAAAATTACTAACATCTGGTGTATGTTAGAAAGTTTGGCATGCATGAATTTCAAGCTTTTTAGAAGTTGCAAGTCATAAACGTTGGTAATTATGGGCCCAAACCAGATAATTATAGTGAATCTGCTAGGTAATGGCCACATTGTTATGGTTTATGAGGTGCATATCTGACTTAGCTGCCTGGTTTTAAGAAAAATAGCATGAGCAAGGACAGCAGAAGCCCTAAGAGGCCAGAGAAGGTGAACATTGTAAAATTGGAACCTTTAGTATCATAGTCTAATATGAGTGAACAAAGATTCAGTGTACATCAATGGCAGAAGCATTCACTGAAGCAGCCATAGGTTATCTTAAAATGAACAGATGATGGAATTCCATATCCATGGGATCACACAATGCCTTTCAGTTAAAAACGCAAGTTTTTGGAAGCAGGGATGATGTCTGCAGGTCAAACTACCCTGACAGTTGCCGTCAGTTGATTATTGTGGATCAATACTGGATATTCAGTATGCTGGTTATAGTGCTGTTAACTGAGTAAGGTGCCTAAATGGCATGTTCTGGTATTTTTGCATAAGAGAAACAATAGTACATGTAAAAACCACATGAGTTAGCCCATGTTTGTTGGTTGCAGTCGATTACAAACACTGACAAGACCAGAATACTAAACCTCAGTGGGACAGATGCGGAACAGTAATGATCTGTCAACCTTAATCTGATTAAAAAATGTTCTGTTTTCGTGGTTCTGTTATCAGAAACACAGTTTGTGTAGCCTGATTAGCAGTCTCAGTCTCTTACACATCCATAAGAAGTTTGAGAGAGTTCAAAACCATTTAAATTGTAGACCTGTACACAGACCAGACCAATTTCACCATGATGAGATGTGTTACGATTAATTGCGTTACAGTGCGACTGAATTATTCCAAAGCATCAAAGTTGTCCTGTTGTTCATTAATTAGTATTTAGGTATTCTTACAATCGTTGTTTGAAAGAAGTTTAGTCAGATTTTGTAGAATTTTGAAAGTGCGTTTAAACTTTTGCTAACCCTTTTCCTGACAGATTGATTTAGACCTGATATAACTTCACAATTACGCAACCCATTGCAGCGCAGTCTACATCGCCTTTTTGGTAAGATCTCAAGCTATGTAACGGTGTATATCACTTACCGATTACCTCCAACAAATCAGCGAAAAGTCAGTTTTTCTTGAAGAGGACAAGGTGCGTTTAAACTTTTGCACCCCACTGTATATATCATATCCCCACCCCACGTTCGGGGACTGTGGTGAGGTGGTACCAAATATTGCTACGAAATCTGAACAGAAGTCCAAACCCCCTCACCCCACGAGACAGGTTACGGGACCCCGACCCAAAAAATACAAGTACTAGTAGTGGCTCAGAAATCACCAATTTTTAGCCGAAAATTCGCTTGAAAAGCCTTTGGAAACCGAATTTGGCGTTTCCACTGCTGATATTTAAGAGAAATCGGTGTTTTTGGAAGCCCTTTTTGTCATTTTTTTGCTTGTTTTTAGCCCTGAAACGCTATTTGACAGCTTAAAATTAGTGTTCCGACGATATCAAAATTCGTCGATATTCGATATCGATATCGATATCGATATTTTCAACTCAATATCGATCGATATCGATATCGATATCGATATTTATAGTTATGCAAGAAAATCTCAAGATTTGAAAGAACAAACTGCTCTCATTGGTTATCAGTCAAGCACTGATGCAATCAGCGGTCTGATATTAATTAAGTAGAGAATCTAAGAAAGGTAGTTGCCCTTCTGAAGCCTTCAATGAAAAGGTTGACCCCACCCTCATTAGGCATAAATGAGCTCAGACAGAATAGCTGTATTTCATCTTATTTTAATTACAAATAGGACACAATCCTTGATTTTAGTAGAAAATCGGACTTTTTGCCATCCTTTCAACCACCCATCAGCCGGCGTTACCTCCCCAGGATTTAAAAATTTACCACCCCTCAGCCGAAATGCTAGCCCATGTCTGCTTCTGTCCTCCTGCTTCAAGTGTGTACAGTAGAGTGAGCCGCTCTTCAGTGTTGCTGCAGACATTTAAGAACCTAACTGTTGCTGTCTGAAAGCTGAGAATGCCAAGAAATTGACGTTTCTGAGAGCCATCATGCCACTGTTAGGTTTTGACACTATTCCAGGGAAATAAACTTGGTGTCAGTTCTGTTTTTTTCCTACTTTTCAGGACAAAAAATATCGAAAATATCGATGCAAAATATCGCGATATCGATATGGATATCGATATTGGAAAAAGGGTCGATATATCGACTTTTCGATATCGATATCGATATATCGTCGGAACCCTACTTAAAATAGTGATTTTTAGCGTCCTTACTGAAAAAAACGTGCTAAAAACGCATTTCCAGGCATTTTGGAGCTTTTTTGAAGTTTTGGACCCCTCGACCCCCACCTGCGGAAACCCCCTACCCCCTCCCCCAGGTTGGCCCGGAGCCGTTACATGTATAATGCTTGTTAGTTGGCTATCCCTCAGCCCCCCCTCAGACGCTGCTACCTACCCCCCTCGGGATTTGAAATTTTACCACCCCTTAGCCGAAATGATAGGCCATATCTGGCACCAAATAAGATACCGGCAGACATGGGCAAAGGGGGGGGGGCTGAGGGGGTTGGCCCCCCATCAGGCTCTGATCTACCCCCATCAGCCGGCCGCTACCCCGCATCAGGAATTTTTGGGAAGAATTTTGTATAAAAAAATTATGATAAAAATACGTCTGGAATAGGCGTAGAAGCAGCTCAGAATAGCTACTTTTAACTTATTTTAATGAAAAATAAGCCAAAAAACCCTGATTTTCGCCAAAAATAGGACTTTTCGGCTTACTGCCCCTCAGCCCCATCAGGCGCTCCCTACTTATCCCCCTCAGGAATTGAAAATTCTACCCCGAATCTGACAATGTAGCCCATGTCTGGATACCCGGTACCATTAAGCCGTTAAGTGCCTACGCATTTAGTTAAAAGAGTAATGAGGACCTGCCTGTGATCCCCTCTCTATACACAGAAAATCAGACAGACCCTTCCTGACTGAGAACCTAATTAGGCAGGAATTCTCCTCTACGGTTTCATTGTCGCACTTGCTAATCTGCGTGTCACTGCGCGAATGCGACAGCACCATTCCGATCAGCGCATCGCTCCTCTTACGGTTCAGGCATCGGTGGCTGGGGTTTGGTCGGGGTCTCGGGGTGACCGGCAGTTTGGATTCCGGCTGCGAAAAGTGGAACGGACCTAGGTTTTCCAGTCTGCTTGAAAAGCGCAAAGAATCAGTCAGCGGGCTGCGTCTTGCGAGGCGAACCTTGCCAGGCGATCAGAATTAATCAACAAAGTGGGACATACATATAACCAGGTCATCCGAGGAAGGGAAGGGGGGTTTGGGTTCTGAGCCCAAATTCAGGGGGGTTGGCACCCAAAAACGCTTCGGCTGTCAACGAGGCGTTATATAACGGCTAAAAATCATCAAGCTTAATCTTCAGCTTGGGCTTGGCTGGACCATTTCATGACATTCGCAGCTAGAGGTTTAAAATTTCCCGCCTAAATTTGAATTTTCGCGCCAAAATTCTGGCACAGTCAACAAGCCTATTGGGCACCTAGGGTGGAAATTTGGATGAGATTGGCAGATAATTGATTGAAAGCGGGTAATTTTATTCCAATTTCAAAATGCTAGCTTTGGAAATTGATAAATCCCGATTTTTTGCCAACTTTGAAAATCGGATTCTCAAAGAATGTCACTTTTGAGCACGAAGGTTTTCAAACTTCTCGGTAAAATTGCACTATATTGGGTCTATAAACGGCTGTGATTTCACGGAGCGTACCTTTTGTATTTCTTGAGTAAGAGCCGTTTTTATGAGACCATATGATTTTCGTATTTTCGTTTGAATTTCGCGCAACAATTAGAATTTTAACACAAGTAGCCGGACTAATTGAGCACCTACCCTCCAATTTTGCGTTCGATAAATTCTTTGAGAATTGAGTGAAAAAGTGATTTTTAGTGAACCCGAAAAAAGTGGAGAGGACATTTTTTGTACACCACCGTCACTTCCGGTACCATAAACGGCGTTATGTGCCAGCCAGTCTGTGTCAGGAAGATTAGTCAGAATAATCAGATGCTACACTCACTTAACATTCTCTCCACTCCTCGTCTTAGACTCGCTGCTCCTAATAGGCACCAGCTTCCGAATCCAGCTAACATCCCACCGACCAGTGTGTCTGGCCGGACTGCCCCGCTCATGTTTCTTCTTCTTCTTCAACAGCGACTCCCTCAGCGCTCCAAACTTTTTACCCCCACTACCCCCCGGCACCTCGCAAGAGTGACGCCACCAGGGAGTAGAATTGTGCGCTGCTGTTACGGGTGGGGAGAGGGTCCTTCGAGGGGGTACCACACCCTCGAGGGGGAGAAGTGCCCAGAAGTTCTTCGGGCTCACCGGTCTCTATGGCTTCGTAGTAACTGGCATTGGGAGCTTTCATGGGGGCTCGGATGGCTCGCATTCGCATGTCGCATGTGTGTAGTTCTTCTAGTTCGTCCATTTCGGTCTGTGTCGGCTCTGAAAGAGACTGAGGGTCAGTACGTGACTGTCTGTCCCCCCTTCGGAGACCTTTTTTAGCACTGCCTTTTTCTGTGCCAATCTCTTTGAGCTTTTTTTTTAATTTCAGGCGCACAAATTGCTTGTAAAACGGGACAAACCAGTTTACCGATTGTCAGCTCAAAACTACGATAACTGGCATTACGTGCCAACTGGGGATGGGACTAAGGACGGCTGGCACAGTTGGTGTAGTAATTTAGGCCGCAAAGCCACTGTACGCTACCTCGTGCGCTCATCCTCTCGGCGCGGCAAGTTTCTTGGCGCAAAAAGAGTTGGTCGTCGGCATAAAGCTCCACCCAGACCACCGAAGGTTGGTGACCGCTACGTAGTAGGTAAATGGGAACCGACTGATTTAACCTAAGCTTATCAAAAGCCGCTCCCCAAAGCATGTTTGTGTTGGAGGAAAAGAAGATCAACGACGTCAAGAGCTGTCTGAGAAAC